>APFE030853025.1:107351-130329 GCA_000404065.3 Pinus taeda | reverse complement strand
GGGCGCTGCCCCAGACCCCATAAAGTGGGGTTACGGGTACCCCTCAAACCCCTTGTTAACTATGTGGAAAGAATATAACACAACGAACGTCACCATATATATATTCATTAATAGTGACAGCCATTAAAGATCCATCACAATAAATCATTGTATTTCATATGAAATGGTGATGGTCACTATCCGTCATTATAATCAATATTCGTGACAGACCTTGAATGTCACCATAACACCTATACTTTTGGCGATGCCACCTTTGGTGACATTCAGTTTTTGTTGACAGAGGATATGGTCCGTTACCATTGCTCATATGTAATGGTGACGGTTGCTATCCTTCATTATAAATCATTATTGGTGACGAAATTTGAATGTGACTACAACACCTATACTTTTGGCGATGCCACCTTTGTTGACGTTTAGTTTTTGGTGACGGAGGCTATGGTCCGTCACCATTTCTCATATGAAATGGTAACGGTCGCTATCTGTCATTATAAATCATTATTGGTGACGGACTTTGTATGTCACTACAACACCTATAATTTTGGTGACGCCGCCTTTGGTGATGTTCAATTTTTGGTGGCGAATGCTCTTTTGACTGTCACCAATGAGCTTATGGTGACATTTTTCACCCCTCACCAATGTCCTCTTTTCTTGTAGTGATATACTTTGTCTCTTATTCCTAGAACTGAGAATGCTATAGCTCACTCTCTTGCTACTGCAGCTAGTATGGTGAAGATTCATATTCACTCTAATTAAGAAGTATTCTATCCATGTCAAACATTGCCCAGTTGTTCTTGACAATATGAGATTTTGGCAAGTGTTTTGGGATGACAAACAGATCAACAATTTTCTGTAATTGGAAGGAGAATTTCAGAATTCCACCATTGATGATACATCCAATATGAATTATCTGGGGATTCAATCAGCAGAGATTGAAATATTGCAACTAAAGGACAAACAAATTCCAAGAGGCCTTGTACCTTTGGAAGAGTTTTTTGATCGTGACAATGTTGCCAAAAATCCCACCTTGGTCCCCATAGAAAAAGGTGTTGAAGATGTAAACATTGGTACAACTGACAAGCCTAAGATGGTCAAACTGTCAATATCCTTATCTCTTGAAATGAAAAGTAAGTACATAGCTTTAATGACAGAATTTTCTTATGTATTTTCTTAGGAATATTCAGATATGAAGGTTTATGACAAGAATATCATTCAACACACCATTCTGGTCAAGCCTGATCAAAAGACATTTTGCCAGAAACTAAGAAGGATTAATCCTAAACTGCTGCAATCAATTGAAAAAGTTGTAAATAGGATTTATAAGTATTGTATCATAGTTCCTATTCAATTTTCTGAATTGATGTCTAATCTAGTGCAAGTAAGAAAGAAGAACGGGGAGATTCGTCTTTGCTTTGATTTCAAAAATTTAAGCAAAGTGTCCCTGAAAGATAATTATCCCCTACCAAAGATGGATCATATACTTTAGAGGGTAGTTGGGTCTTCCAGGATGTCATTACTAGATGGATATTCCAGGTACAATCAGATTTTGGTGCATAAAGCTGATCAGTCGTAAACAACTTTTACAACACCATGGGGTACATTCATGTACGCTAAGATTCCATTTGGACTAAAGAATGAAGGAGCAACTTTTCAGCGGTCTATGGAAATAGCTTTTGGCAATGAAAAATATGTATTTGTGGTTATATATTTAGATGATTTCACAGTATTTTCCAAGACCGATGAAGATCATTTACATCAATTGAGAATTGTTTTTCAGAAATGCAGAAAATTTGGCATCTCACTCAATCCAAAGAAGAGCCTATTTGCCATGGAAGAGGTAAGCTGATAGGCCACATCATCTCTAAGAATGGCATTCACATTGGTCCTGCAAGAGTTCAAGCCATTTAGCAATTATATTTCCCAAGGAACAAGAAAGAAATTCAGTCTTTTAATGGGAAAATCAAATTTTTGAGAAGATTCATCCCCAATCTTGCTAAGCATTTAAAAGAAATGACATACATGTTGAAGAAGGACAACAAGGTGAAATAGTCTTTAGAGGCTAAGAAATATATCCATGCAGTCAAATTTTCATTATCTACTACTCCTATTTTGATTAGTCTAGATTATACTTCAGATTTCATTATTTTTTCATTTTCCTCTAAGCATACATTAGCAGCAATCCTAATGCAAAAGAGAGATCATAAAAATGAGCATCCTATAGCATTCTTCAGTTGCACCATAAGAGATTCAACACTAAGATACAACATCATTGAGAAGCAGGCCTTGGCATTGGTGAAAGCTCTCAAAGATTTTCTAGTTTTTATTCTGCATTCTCACACCATTACTTATGTTCCCACAAAAACGGTAAAAGAGATCCTTGTGCAAACAAATCTTGAAGGCAGAAGGGGAAAATGGATTGCAGCCATGCTGGAGTATGATTTGGAGCTAAAGCCCACAAATGTCATCAAGGGACAAGGTTTGGCTAAGATTATGGCTGAATCTAATCTACATGCACTAGACATCAATTTGATTGCAACACTTTTTGAAGAAGAAGAAGAAGAAGACCCATACTTACAGGTGTCCGATATGTTCATCTCATCTCCATGGTATTCTAACATTGTTTATGTCTTGTAGAATTTAAGTCCTCCACCGGAATTTCCCAAAGGTAAAACTATATCTTTAAAGTTGAAATATTCAAAGTATTGTATTCTTGATGGTGTTTTATACTGGAAAGACCCTAGCAGTGTGTTGCAAAACTGTTTGGTAGAAAATGAAGCAGAGGATGTGATGAAAGATTTTCACAAAGGAGACTGTGGTGGCCATCACTTCTGGAAGAATACAACAAATAAGATCTTAAGAGCTGGTTTCTATTCACCCACTCTTTTTTCTGATGTATATAAAACAATGATGAGCTATCATGAATGTCAAATTTTCCAAGGAAAAAGATTTTTTTTTAATTACCCTTGCAGCCCATTATAATTTCAGCTCCTTTTTAGTAGTGGGGTCTTGACTTCATTGGCGAGATCCATCCTTCATCATCAACACAACATAAATGGATATTGACAGCCACATACTACTTTACAAAATGGATTGAGGCAATCCCAACCAAGCAAGCTACCGATTCTGTTATCATTCAATTTATGGAATCTAATATCTTGTCTAGATTTGGCTGCTCACACACTGATAATGCTACTACCTTCAAGTAAAAAAGAATGGTGGAGTTTGTGCTAAGTACCATATTGTATTAGGACATTCCACTACTTATCATCCACAAGGGAATGCTCTGGCCGAATCTTCCAACAAATCTTTGATCAACGTCATCAAGAAAGTTTTAGAAGTGAATAAGAAGAACTGGCACAAAACGCTCATTAATTCTTTATGGGTGGACATAGTCAATACTAATAAATCAATAGGTATGTCTCCTTTTCAGTTGGTGTACATGATTTACACAGTTTTTCCTTCATCTCTTGTTGTCCCGGTCATGAAAATTTTGCAGGAATTGGGTAACAAAACCAATGATATGCAAAGAAGAATAAACTAGATGATCCATCTATAGAAAACTAGAGAGGAAGTTTTTCAAAACACCTCTAAACTTCAGGAAAGAATCAAAAATATCTATGATCGCAAGACCAAGGAAGACAATTTCAATTTGGGAGATGTGGTTCTCCATTAAGACGCTAGAAATGAAGAAAAAGGAAAACATGGTAAATTTGAAAACTTGTGGAATGGACCCTACAGAATCTCAACCTTCAGAGGGAAGAACACTTTCCTATTGGAGGAAATGGATGGAGAAGATTATTTAGGAGGAGCGATCAATGGTAGGCTTCTCAAGCACTACCATGTTTGAAACAAGTTCTGAAAATGCTCATCACCATTATACATATTGGTGTGTTTTTGAGAGGTTGCCATGGGATTTCCAAAACTGCAAACCATTTGTAATTTGGATGCTCGAGGAAAAAGCACAGCGCCTCTCTGACTAGCCAATTTTCTGAATTAGGCACCAAAATAGCCAAAAAACAAAAAATGCTTAGAATTCCTCCAAAATTGGTCATGAGCTACAAAATGAGGTATGCTAAGCCCTCATGGATGCTTCAACAAGCATCTCTAAGTTACCCTTCTCATTTTTCTCCTTTTGGGTTTCTTTGAGCTTGTTTTCCATTGACCATGATGTTAAAAATCATATTTCTAGTCGGGTAGTGATGTGCCATGTGCCTTAGTAGCTAGTTATCTCTATTCACTTTGTCAAGAAGCTTCTCCAAGCGATGATTGACCTTATCTAACCAATATTGCTTGTCCTCACTAACCTCTAAGGCGATTATGTCTTCCAATTCTAGTTCTTCATCTAGCGATATGTGTTTTTTCTCCTCTTTCAATGCCTTCTTAAGTCCTTTGGTCCTTGGCCTCTTTTTCTTGCCTTGTCTTTTAGTTTCTTCAAGTTCATTGGTCTTCAATACTACTTTTCCTTTACCTACTTTTTGCAACAGTTTAGCTTGCTCTTTCTCCATGATAAGTTGTTTAGCCTTTAGCTGACTATTTTCTTGTTCTAGGAATGAGATGACAAACCTTTCCATTGCCATGTTGTCCATGAGTTCTCTGATGTGAGAGTCTTTTTATTTGATAGTCTGCTGCATGCTTGAACGCTCATTTTCTATTTCCAAGTCCACCAACTCAAACTCATGCTCAATCAAATCTTTATCCTGCATTGGTGATCCTTGTTTTGCTGATGTAGAAGGCTTGGCCCCTTCCTCAACATGAGAAGCAAATACAAGCCTTTTTCCTCTTTGGTACATCCTAGTCACTTCAAGTCTAGGTGCTATAGGAACCTCCACTGGTTGGCTTGATAATCCAACCTCCATCTATTGTGTTGGCATGTTTGGATGCTGGATTGAAACATTAGACTCATGCCATTTCAAAGTTGTCTCCATGAAAGAATTCCATGTCATGTTTTTCACTGCAAGCAGATGGAGAACTACAGTCTTGATCAAACTATGATGAAAGAGACTATGATAATGTTCTTTATTTTTCATGTGTACCTTCTCGGACATCTTGACAAGGCTTCTACACAGATAGTTGCACATGTTGAGAAGTTTCTGAGCTGTAAAGTGCATTAGAAGCAGGATGTGATTGGCATACAATATAGAAAACCTTCCAACACATGTCAAAAATTTCATGAAAACCTTCATTAATGGAGCATACTTCTCCAACAGGTACCTAAAAGGTACGATATGTGTATGGGTTTCCCTGTATGGTGTTTTCAAGAAGGACCTGTAATTTTCAAGATCTAAATTCATGTCCTTAAACCAGTATTCTCCATGATCCAGTATCCCTGTAGCAAGTGAAATAGTAGCCACTAAAAATGTGAACTCAACCCTAGCAATGATAGCACTTTCCCCTTTCAAATGAGCAGCAATCCAATCTGTCAACTGTTCATGAAAACCTACTTCACACACCCTTTTGCAAAACTCTAGACAATCTACATCTTCAAAACATTGCTTGATGAAGGGTAATTTGTTGATTTCATTTCAGTTGGTAGGTTCATATATGAGAATTTTTCCTCTATGGTGTTTTTTTCCTCTCTAGTGAAGAATCTCCTTCCATGATGAAGGAAACCCTAGAAGCAGGAAAATGGAAAAAAGAAATAGTGAGGGATGAGTAAAAGATGTAATGATGGATATGTGGAGTCGAAATAATGGTAAGGGAAATTCTAGGAGATGGATAGGGACTGTAAGAAACTCATGAAACTTAAATGAGGTGAAATGAAGGAAAGGAGTGCTTGAGAGAAATGAAAAACAAAGTTTTTAGGAAAATTGCCCAAATTGCTAAGAATGAGCTAGGGTTTAGTTATAGGTAAGGTAATTTGATGATTTGTAGTTGGTTCAGTGGATCAAAATGTATTTTAAACATGTATATAGGTGTAAGATGAATATTTACATCTTTAGCATATCAAAACTAGAATAGCCATCATTAACCCTAGCTTATAGCATGACAATTTCACCTAAAACCCTAGATGAAGAAATCTTGCATTTGAATTCATATTGCTAAAGGAAAAGGTAGGAAAGGTGTTGTACTTACTTGTATACAAGCTTAGATTAGCAACAAAAAAAAATCTAGGTTGCAAGCTTCAATTTTGAGTTTGGGTGATTTATGGACGATTTCGAGCTGCTTTGGCACAAGCACAACGCAGTGTAGTGTCTAGAAGTGCAGCAGTAGCCTCAAAAGCACAACGTAGTCTCTGGAAGCACAAAACCTTCATTTTTTTGCCAATTTTCCCTAGAAACCCGTGTTTTTCTTGACAATGGAGGATAGATCTTGATGAACAAAGGGAAATAGAAGGAAAATGAAGTGAGTTTGGGGCTTTTTTGGTTTATATAGGCAAGTATGTTTCCCTTTGGAAAAGAAATGGGCCCCACATACCTTTTAAAAAACAGATTTTTCACCTTTAAGACTGAGTCACTTTGGAGAGCTGAAACATGAGTTGCATTTTTACCTTTTGAACACTAAAACTTCTTCTCTTGGAACCTTTGAGACTGAAACTATGAAGAACTTGTGAAAATTCATCAAACTAATGTCAAAAATTGCTTGTCATGATTCATTTAATGCTGGATTTACACATGATGAAGATGGACCTTGAAACCCTAATGACTTAATGAAGACATGACACTGAGTGGAATGGTGATGATGATGATTGATATAATGAAAACACTATTTTTGTTATGACACCTTCCTCTACGTGAGGAAGGTGACCAGCATGTGTGATTTTCTAAAGGAATGAAAACATTCCTAGAAAAACTAGCCAATGACCAAATTTTACTCTATAAACCTAGTGACATGATAAAATTTGACCTTGAGACTCCTAATAGACTTGGTAAAATAATATTTGATCACTGGTGGAAGGCAGATAAGCCTGACGCTAATAGGAAGCAGAGTCAAGTTTATGATATATTTTTTGGCCCTTTTATGCTTCAAACAGACTCTGATATCGAGTAAATTTTTCTGGTAAATTCTAGATTGCAAAATGAAATAAAATGGGGTAAAAAGGAGAAGAACTTTGGATTTTTTTTTAATAACAAGGGAAGAAGACTAGTGCCTTGATCTGTTATGGGCACATTATAGCAAAATCTAGCATCTAGTGAAAATCCACTCTATCTTGAAAAAAGAAAGAGTATATGAAAATGTTGTTCTTACATAAAATGTCTTTGAGGAAATTCGTCCTTGTTGTGAAAGACACTACATTTAAAATGGGCTACGATAAACTCAATGGAAAATGATATGAAAAGCACAGAGTACAAAACACATCTGACCTTATTGGTTTGCTTTTGTTTTTTATGAACATATAGAGCACACACATCATATTCAATAGAAGTAGATGGTGTTAATAGCCCGCAATTCAATAGGAATTGCATTTTGCAATGAAAGTAACTTGTTTTGAGCCATGATCATAGTGGCTTTATTTGACTCAAATGCTTCCTGATTTGACAAATCCATAGAGGAGCTTTGTTCTAGGCGATTATGAGTTAGCTAAAGCTCCTCTTGGTAAGTAGTGAACTCAAGCTAATGCTGGCAAGCATTATCAACAAGCTATTGTACTGATGCTTTTTTATTCAAATGCTTCAACTTGAGTTTGTGTAAGAGTATCAAGGCATTTCAAAGCAATAATTTGGTCATCTAGTAATAGTTTCTGTTGACCCAATAACAAATTCACTGCATTGCCAATGCCATCTGTTTTATTTTGAATATTTTCTAATTGATATGATATAGTGCTAGCCACTTCAGTGATTTGGTTTTATATATATGAAGTTAATTTTTTAAGGTACCCTATGTCTTGTCCTAATTTTACATAGAATATGCTCCAACTGAGAATATGGCTACTTCTCTTTTATCCAATTTGTTCACTACCAGATGAGTAGATGAATTCAACTCATTCACAACCCTTTATGTATCTTGCTTGAATGCAATTCTGCAAATGATGGCACATAGCTCATGTACCCTGTATGAAATAATCTAATCTCTAGAACACTGATTTGCAAAATCTGATACTAGCATAATAACAACAGTAAGTAGGGAGTACTCAACCTGATATGATAATCACAGGTAAAACAGAACTGAACTCTACTTCTTACTAACTTGGTTCTAGAATTCTAACATACTTTAACAACAAGGTAAACAATGTAGGCAATTATATCATTGCTTCATCAACATTAGTATATATAAACCCTCAGTTCAAGTAGAGACAAATTTAGTTAATAAAGAAAACCAAGAATTTATATTAAGTTTTATTTTGTTTCACCGTTGAGAAGATACTAATTTCATTTAATAGTTGATCTACTCCATGAGAACTCCCAAAATGGATCCCTTTTATAGCAACAAGGTGAAATTCAATAATCCTCCTAGAATATATAGTCCCACAAGCACTATGTCCACACTTTTTTGTAGTAGTAGGAAATATTTTAGTGGAATTCTCCAACATATTATAAGAGAATAGATCAAGTTTGAATTATTCAGAGTGCATAGGTAGAAGGGTGGCAAGTTGGCTTCCTCCCTGGAATGTCTAATTCAAAAACTAGATTATTTATGTTGTCTATGCAAAGCAAGTGCAATAAGACTTGTTGCCACAAGTGTTACCCAAGCCACAAGCCCAGCTGCAAGGACTATTCTCTTTGTTGCATTGTGATCTCTTCAATATTTCTTATTGTATGCCTTATCACCATGCTTTTTGCATACTCTTATGTATCTAGTGCCTTGACGAAACTCATTTCCTTGATAGCCATCTTTAGAAGCACACCTCACATTGTCAATTACATCTATAGCATGTTGATAGGCCACATTGGGGTCATAGTGAACATCATAAGAAGGTGCCCATAACACCCAATTCCAACATAGCCCACACTTTGCATCCAAACGGGTCAATATGGGTGTGCGTATAGAATTAATGAAACTCTGGCACTGCAACTAGGAGAAGTGAGCAAAGTCATCATCTCCATGGTGCCATATTGTCTCATTCAAAAGGGGATACAAAATTTCCTATCAAACATGCACTGCTCATTGCAGCTCTATATATAAAGAATATTGCACTTCAATAGACAATCTGGAGTTTTCTTGCAGTCGGACAACTAGAGAAAGTTGCTGACAAAAATTGCATAATTCTTATGCCTTTGACACTGAAGCCCTTGAGTGTTTTAGGATAGGAAGATTGGAGAGGATTGATGATGATCCCATCTCATGAGAAATTTATAGTAAATTTTGTTTCACTTAAAACCTTACAGTATTGTATAGCATTGCAATTTGAATCCATCCAGCTGACAATGCTTTGAATTGATATAGAAAAGATATGGAATTAAGGCATTCCTATAGCTTTCACTGCATTTACTTGTGCCCTGGGTATGTTAGAAACACTCTAATATAGAAGACCTGAAGCATCCATGAACCCAAAAAGGCCAGGATAACAAGATAGGAAAGGCTAATACTCATTTGTCTTGAAAGTTATCACATCATTTTAAGTCATGCTAAGATAATCTATACTTCCTAGAATAACAAAGCAAATACCCATGTATGTTTTGTATATCCACCTGGTTTTGAAGCCTTCTATGGAAAGATTTTGCACCTGATATGATGGTAGCATTCATCCTACTCTCATTATCTACCCTAAGCTTCCCCCTTCGGCTTCACTACTTGATTCGATTGCAAAGTCTACAATGGTTTGTATCAAATCAACCCAAAAGTAGGACAATCATGGCTCAAAATATATATGCATTCAATTTCTTTGTTCATACTTTTTTTTTTATACATTTTCTGTTGGTTCTCCACAAGACAAGAGGTTGAATAATTGCTTAGATACCATAGCAGCTTGTCTTTCATAATGTGCTTTATTAGTACTTAATTCTATATCCACAACCACCGAATATGTCGTATATATTTACTCAGCCTACTCCACATACATACTACATATCTATCCAAATACGAAAAATGACATTTTGGACATGTGGGTTCAAACCTCTTGCATTTGGATCATGAAGACATGACTAGTGCTTCATTGTCAAATCCAGACAGCTACTGCGTATACATCCTAGTCTACAATATACACATTGGGTATATCACCAAATCCTTGAAATGAAATAGTTTTGCATTAGGGCCAAGAGTCATACATTTTAGTCACCCATTCAAAATATAAAATATGAGGAAACCACCACTCTGATACAAGTGCCAAAATTCAAGTGCCACTCCCATAATATGTTTATTTGCACTAGAACCATGAAGTAGTTACACTAAGGGAGATGGAATTCAAGTCCATATCTCTATAATTAGTGCAATAAAACATTTATTTTGCACATATTTTTACCAATCCTCCAAATCTTGCAATGCTTTGACAATAGCCATTCCTCTGAAAGGAAGTCTTCTATCATAGTTTTAAAAAGAACAACGCTGATGACTAAACGAATGTAACCATCATTGAAAGAAATCTAGAATTAGAAAAAAGATTTGAAGGGTGTGAAAATATTCTATAGCTGAATCCAAGACCATATATGATGTACTTCAAGGGTAGTCCTATTGAAGATTATAAAATATTCATACACATATGTTCTAGTCATCATAGTATCCATGAAAATTAGTCCAAAAAACATTTGTGTATAGAATTTGAGCAGGATGGTGCTGCCACCAAAAGTGAATATTCCACTGAGAATGTTATCTTGGAAAATGAGCAGTGTGTTCCAAAATCAGATCTTATTTATAGATTACATGTGAACAGATTATACGTAAAGAACGACTACATTTTGTGCCCTAAGAATGGTGTCACCAATATAAAAATATGGTGATAAATTTAAAATTTCCTTTATACCCGAAAATAAAAGTGAACATAATGAAGTTGATGGCATTTCTTACCGCCCAAATTTATGAGCAGAATTTAAACAAGGTGTTAATATTGGTCACTGGGATGAAACTTTCACTAAAAGAAAATTACAAGAATTGGACACGTGGAGGATGATTTTCAAAATGATTTGGTCAATCTCAAAGGAACAAGCCTAGTTAAGCAGGCAAATTTGCAACTTGTTGAAGGGACAATCTTAAAAACAAAATGTACGACTCACAGCCCCACAAAATGGATGTATGTTAATACATGGTCTCATCAAATGACATCAAAATTGAATTGATGCCTAGGTCAAAAAAATGTTGGTTTTGAAAATTGTAGGTTGAATGCTAAGGCTGTAAAATTTGAAGACATATCCCTTTTTTTTAAGCCTGTGATGAACAGTTAATAAAATTAATACAGAAATGAGGGAACTAGTGATATTGACGGCTGTACAGTGCATATTTTAGTGGCAATAGGAAAACAAAATTTTCAAATCCTATATGGCATATATTAATTGGACTGTAATACTCATTCCCATGATTTTCCTTTATTATTGGAAATTAATAACTGATATCTTCTGTGCACTAAATATATATACATTTTCTTTTGTAAGAAAATATGTGAAAAATGGTACATATTAAACATGGAATTTTATAAGAAGAAAATGTAAGAAAAGATGTGAAAATGGGTACTAGTCTGAAGATCCCTTGTAGTAACCCAAATTCTACATTAGATCATAACACATACTCGTTGATGAGTTTCCAGTGGAGTTCTACTACTTCCGAGAACACTTTTCGTTTTGTTTAATGGTTACTACTTCCGAGAAGACTTTTCCTTTTGTTTAATGGTTATTACTTTGTGCCCAGAACATTTCAATGAAACAAGGTCTACTATTGATCTGAGCGTTATTACTTTGTGCCCAGAACATTTCAATGAAACAAGGTCTACTATTGATCTGAGCGTTATTACTTTGTGCCCAGAACATTTCAATGAAACAAGGTCTACTATTGATCTGAGCGTTATTACTTTGTGCCCAGAACATTTCAATGAAACAAGGTCTACTATTGATCTGAGCGTTATTACTTTGTGCCCAGAACATTTCAATGAAACAAGGTCTACTATTGATCTGAGCTTGTAGTAATTTTCTCAGTAAAGGTGTTCTAGATTAGGATCGGGAGTCTACAATGAAGAGTCTGTACCTGCAATTAAAAATACCCAAACGAACCCCATAACTCAAAGAAAAGAAAGTAACCCTCGCTACTGTCTCAGTGTGTCCTCAATCACAAACAACTCTCTTTCAAGATGCTTAGTTGTTTTCCTAGTAAGAGAGACATCGAGATACAAACTACATTCCCACGAAGCTGACGATTTTGAACGAAAGAAAAAGAGAAAAATTGTATATTATGAATATTATGAAGAAAGGAAAGCGATGCATCCTTTGTAATTAATATGGTTTTTGTAAAATATATACGGAAAGTATTTACGAGATACTACTAGTTTTTAGGATAACCATTCTGATAATTTATATTCGAAAAAAACATATAAATCCGATGGCTTGAATTTGAATTCCACTTCCAACATAGGAAGGAGCTGGGTTCAATACGCTTGCTCAACCATAGGCAATTCTTCATAGTCTTGGTGTAAAGTTGTTGGCACTAATTCGAAATTTAACTACTAATTATACATTTTCCTTGTTTTCCACCAACGATTGCCTGAACTCGGGACATATACTGCAGCGTTTTCATAACTACCACAAGCCCGAAGATCAACCGTAGCGTTTTCATAACTACCACAAGCCCGAAGATCAACCGTAAATTTTGGAACTCTATTCTAATTACCTTTAATAATATAAATTTTTTTTAATCAGTAATCTGTTTTTAGTAATCTGTTTTGGTAACAGGATATTTAGTAAATTTATTTTTATCACACAATTAAGCTAATTGTAATTTCATAAGGCAAGTAAATTATTTATTTATTTATTTTTACGCAGAAGCCATGGTTTCCATGGTACATGTTTTGAATCTAAAGGTGAATTTTAGAAGAGAGAGCTCAGAGGCAATACAAACCCAGAAATTTGTAGAGATAATTAAAAGTAGATCTTTGGTTCTTATAGTTTGTAACCTTGCTCTAACCAAAAAATAAATTTATTTAATTTAAACACAATAAGAAGGGAAATAAATTATTTATAAATCAACATTTATTTGATAACAATATACAATTAAAATTTATTTACAACATATTAAACAATTAAAAATTTCGTTGCAACCATTTACATATGTAATCAATAAACAAGTGAATACATGTTCAAATAGTTTGGTTAAGATGCTCCTGACTCTGTTGGGATGCTCTTCTCGATTACCCGACTGAATTTATCTCCCAGACAAATAGGAATGATTTCCTAACCTAGGAAACCTCCATAGATTCCCTAGCCTTCCGAACCCAAGTCCAACTAGATGTAGTGTGTTTAGGTTAAACAAACACTCTCCAGATTCAAGTTTGCATTCTATCATTTATCTCTCTGTTCTCTCCCTTCTCTTTCTCCACATCCATCTCCAAAAGAAAACCCTCCAAACCAAAACCAAGACCAAGAATCTCCCCCCCTCCTCCTCTCATTATCCTTCCCCTTTTATGTATCTTCCTCCTATCCACCTCAACCACCTATCATTAATGTCATGACTATCCCCTCATTCTTTCATTTAGTATCTTTGACTTTTCTTACCATATCTTATTCAAAGTAGATTTATTCAAAGTAGATTTCAGAAGACATTTTGAGAATAAAATATGGATATTTAATTTAGAATTTGAGAAGACCATATTTTCTCCCAAGTAGATTTGAGAAGACACCTTGGGATATGGATATTTAATTTGTAGTTTAATTGGAGAAGACCAAATTTTCTCAAAATTATATTTTAAAATACACCTTGAGGTATGGATATTTAATTTGGAATAAATTGGAGGAGACCATATCCTATCCAAAATTAAATTTGAGAAGACAAGTTGGGAATTGAATAATAACAATAATAAAATTTGTATGAGTAAAATAAAATTACGGTTTCACAATGTAGGTATATACCAATATTTCTTGATAATTATAAGTCAACATTTTTCAGGTCAATTAAACACTAATAAAAATAAGCATGATAAGGTTACATAGGGCATTACAGTGTTGGTCCTCAAACTAGTTTAGATGAATCAATTTAGGGTTGAAACTCTGGTAGATGAAAGGAACATACTTAGGGATTTGTGCAAGATGGTAACAAGGGGGAATAAGATGTTGATTGATCCCATTAGGAAACTCACTCATCATATGTGACAAAATGGCCTATAACATCATGGATTTCCAAGAAAGAAAAACTCCATCTAACATTGGGATTCAAAATACTATTCTCTCCTTAAGTTGACAATTAAATTTAAATGTTTAAAACATATTGTATCAACCATCCATGGCTCCTATGCCCATGCTATAATTACAGCCACATTTTTCAAATTACCAAAATTAAGGAAAATTAAGGGTTGTTACAACATAATCAAGGAGGTTAATCTTTAACTATATTGTAAGTTTGAAATGAAATATATTGGTGCTGAAATCTTTACTTTGGGCATGGAAATTAACAAAGATCATGATTATGGGAAACTTTGGTAAATCTAAAAGAAGTACGTTGAGTGAATTTTGTAAAGTTTTAATATGCCTAAATGTAAATCAGTTAAGGTTCATATTCTATGTGCAAATTTATATGCAGAATATTGTCTTAACACTTAGTATAGGTATAGGACATGTCTCGTGTCTCCTATGCTAATACCATTGGCAGTTTGATGTATGCCACACTATGTGCTAGGCTAGACATTTCCTTTGTAGTGCGAGTTTTGAATGAATATATGTCAATTTTGGGGAAGAAGCATTGGAAAAATACAAAGAGGGACTTTATGTATTTTATGTCACTATAGATTTTGAAAATTACTAGTAAAGAATACTTGGACTAGAAATAATAGTAGATATTCAAGGATTTGTTAATCTAGACTAGGTTGGAAATCATGACCACAAAATATTTTCAACTATTATGTTTAACTTATTTGGAGACACAATCAATGGATTGTACAAGAGTGAAGGTGTAGTTGAACTTCCAACTATAGGAGTTGAATAAATTGAAGCAACCCATGTAACTGAGGAATTTATATGGTTATACAAATATTTTTTTAGATATTGGTTTTAAACAACAACTTTTAAAGTTGTATTGCAATAGCCAAAGTGAAATTTAGGAAAATAAATTTTCTTAGGTTGTAAATAAAATAACAACTGGGAGAATATTTGAAACATGGTATATTTTTTGCATGTAGATTGTGTAATCAAGCAAAAGGTATTAATTGTAGCATGTGGATGTCACACTCATCTACAAGCTTTAGTTGATATTCAGAGAATTTGTTTTCTTTCTTATTTTTGTGATTTTTCATTCCATTGTAATATAATCATGGTTAAGGTGTTAGGCTTGTTATTTCATCCACATTAGAGGATTAGGATTTTGGATGTTGTGGAATATCTAAGATTTTTATTATGAATGGTTAAGTCATCTAGGATTTGTATTATGATTTTTATGGATCTATGTTAGGTTTATTGTATTGATTAAGTGTTTCAAAGATAAATCTGTGTATTGTGTGTGTCCCATTGTTGTTATTTCTATTTTAACTAATAATGTGTATGTTAAAACATAGAGAAAGCCCCATATTTAGCCACAGATAAAGCGTTGGATGTTGAGCTATTACATTTATATTGTTATATTAGTGTTGTTGGCTAGACCCTTTAGTTATATATATATAACATTGAGACTTTATCTTAGAATAAATTTCATTTTATACCATTGTTCTATTGTAAAAGGAGTTTCTCCCTCAAAGAGGCTAGCCATCAATTCTTATATTTAGTTTTAAAGGTGTGGAGTTACTTTTCTATCTATTTTCAGTATATTTTGGATTTTTATTGTCTAACGTTTGGTATCATAGCATATAATCCTGAAGTTTTACTGCTTCAAAATCAAGACAAATTATAATTTTTTATATATGTTTTATATTGGAAATTTTTAGATAGAATTTTTTCATAAAATTGATGAGAAATAACTCGATAGACATGGTCAAGATTTCGAGTTCCACTTCATTATACTTTTTGAAATATAGTTTGTGCAAATTAGGGGCTGTGACTAGTCTTGAAATCAATTTCAAATGAGTCATCTCTGAATTTTAGCCTAAACTTATTTTCAATGGAATTTGGAAATGTGGAATTTTTATATTCATAAGAATACATAGTAAAGTTATATTGGTAAAATTATTAAGCTATTTTATCATTATAATTTATGATATATTCTATGGAATTTAGGGTTTTTGAATGGTCCTTAAATTAGTATCATATGTGTGTTGTTAAAATTTCACTATAACTTTTTTAAGGTAAAATTTTAGACTGTGAAATCTTGAGGATTCTAATAATACATATCTAAATATCTATGATATTCATTTTGGGTTTTGACATGTTATATTTTCTAAAATACAAGTTGTGGAATTCACTGTTTTTTATTTGTCCAAAAACTAGTCCTTAAATTAGTATCATATGTGTGTTGTTAAAATTTCACTATAACTTTTTTAAGGTAAAATTTTAGACTGTGAAATCTTGAGGATTCTAATAATACATATCTAAATATCTATGATATTCATTTTGGGTTTTGACATGTTATATTTTCTAAAATACAAGTTGTGGAATTCACTGTTTTTTATTTGTCCAAAAACTAGTCTCCAAACATGTGTTTTTGGTAGAATTGACATATTTGGAGCTCAAAATGTCAAAATTGAATGCCACTAGATCCTTTGGAAAGAAGATATACCACAGTATTTTAGGTAAAATTTTTGTATTAGATATGAAATATTGAACACATGACATTCCATACAATTTCACTATTTGAAAAGGGCCAACAATCAAGATTATTTTGGGTTACTATAGCTTTCACTTGGCACATCAGATTTTGGTTAGGGCTGTGGCATTATGAAGAGAACATATCAAAGTGATACATGATGAACTTTTAGACTAAAAATGCATAAAATTCTATAGATATTAGGAGAAGTTTTGGCTTTAGAACAATCTCCAAATAAACATTTTAAAGGTACATAACTTACCATCAACATAACTTTTAATTAGAAGATTTTGTTTTTGCTCATTCAAAATTATGATAAAGAAACAAATAAGAAAATTGTTAATTTTCCTATGGGAAATGATTCTATAAAGATTTATACTCCTAGTGAACCTCCAGAGAGATAAATTGTGACTCAAGAAGAAAGAGAAGAAAGTTTTCACTCGTAATCCAAATTGGAGAACCAATTTAATGAATTGAATGATAGGTTAATAATTAGTAGTGATTTGAATAAAAAAAGGGAAAAAATGGAAAAAAGGATGGATGATATAGGGAATAAATGGGAAAGAAGATGAAATAATTGAAATTTTTTATGTTTACCCTCTTGTCGCGTACCCTAGATGATATTTTCTCTTAAGGATATATTAGGATGCAAGGAAACCATGAAAATGCGTAGCAAATAAAGATTGATTCCTAGAATCATGATTATTGATCACCTACATTTCCACATCATCAAGGGTTCTAGTCAACATAAGGAATTACTTAGTTCTCAAAATTAATATGAGGAAATTTGATGGTAGAGATCTTGTAACATGGACATTCCAGATGAAGTAATTCCTTATCTACACCAAGTGCCAAATTTACAAAAGGCAACTCTTGCAACATTATCTTTAGAAACTAATCTATTTTATGGTACCAATTCTTTGTTTATGAAGATAAGGGATTCATTATATATTGGTCTATTGTTAAAGATGAATTGATGGCACATTATAGGGATATTAACCAAGAGACACTTTCTTTAGTCAGTTGATAAATATTTGACACTGATATATTCATTCACTAATCACATTCAACAATTCCAAAAGCTTGGTCTTAGGGTAAAAACATTCTAGATCATAATTTGTTAAATCTCTTTATGGGAACATTTCAGGATAAAATCAACATGAACTACATATATTTGAACATAAATTACTAAAGTATGCTTTCAGTATGGAAAAGAAAAGTGGAAGTAAAAATATGGATACTAGAAAGGTGGCTGATAACAACTATAGATAGTACCATGTTGCATATCCTAAACTCACACATATGAAGAGGTTGACATTGGCAACAAAAGGATGAAAGAAGAGTAAATGGAACATGTTTTATTTAGGATAACAAGTACAATAAGGGGCATAAATGTAGTGAGAAGAAAGTATTATACATAGATTGTGGAAGGAGAAAGACCAAGAAACTGAACCATCACAACTTATAGAGCCAGAAGGGACTAGTCCAAGTCATGAATTTGCTAGCAACATATTCCATAAAACCTTGATATATAAGGATATATCAAGAAGAAAAAGGTATTAGTGTTGATTGATTATTGTAGTACTTAGAACTCCACTAATTCAAGACTGGCAAAACTTATTCATTGCTTTATATTTCTAACAAAAAAGTACCAAGTAATGATTGTAGATGAAGGTAAGGCCATAGTATTGAACTCCCTATGCGGAAATATTTATTGGATAATCCCTTGATTGTAATCCAAATGGGTGGTACTAATGTGTTACTAGGCATCTAATAATTACAATCATTGGGAACAATGACTCTTAACTTTCACGAAATTTTCATGGTATTTTACTTGGAAGGTAAGGAAGTTGAACTTAGAGTTATCCAATGGAAACTATATAAAGTGATCATATCTAATACCATGACAAAATTACTCATAACGGAAAATTGTAACACCATCCTCCCACATTTACCCAAGCTAACCGGTCCACTGGGGTAAACATGCGAGGGGAGGGTACTATGATGTGATTCAACTCCCCATGTATAATTAATGAAGTGGAACCGAAAAAGGAAACCAATCTGACCTTCCTTAAGAGCTATAGACCCTTCAGGAGGAAACCAACCTTTCCAGGTGCTTAACCCCTAAGATTAATTGTCATTTTGTTGATCTGGAGCCTCAACTGCTCCCATGACAAGCCATGCATGCGACCAAGGCCTTTTAATCACTCCCAAAGCAAGGCATGCCAATGACTGTGGGCTTTTTAAGGCAATTTTGAGCTAGCGACCCCAGATTCTAAGCCATTTTTTTAGGCCTAGGTCTCATGCCTTTTCCAAGAACCCCATGAAACTTTTAGAAATGATAGATAACCATGAAAGCAAGCTACTAATACAAACATTTGATCAAGGACTTGACCAGATCCCTACTAGCCATGACAGAAATTTCGTCAAACATATCACAAATATCTAATCTATAGGTCATAACAACAAGTCTAAGCATAGAGATCTCATACTTATCTCATATTCATAAAGAAGCATTTATCCTTATCACAGTAGCTGCATTATCATCTATTAGGTCATATATTAATTTTTTAGTCATTTTATAATCAAAACA
The DNA here is from genome assembly GCA_000404065.3 of Pinus taeda. Lineage (NCBI taxonomy): Eukaryota > Viridiplantae > Streptophyta > Pinopsida > Pinales > Pinaceae > Pinus > Pinus taeda. The sequence continues at coordinate 111,005 of APFE030853025.1, read as the reverse complement.
TGATGAAATCCATACATCAAGTCTGTCATTAAACGCACTCATAACCAACATAAAACCAATAGAAATAACAAGGATATAATAGCCATAAAAACCACATATGAACAAGTACATTTACACATGAAATACCAAAGGACAAGGAGCTCTTATTAATGATGCATATGCCAACCAAGTCATGGACTGCCACGAACCACCCAACCATAGATTAGGTTGAACCAAATCTTTCTTTCAACCAATCACCCCTATGCCATATTCCCATCATGAGTGTGTGACTCACAACAAAACCAATCAAGGATTCCTTAGGCTTTACGGCAATCCAACCAAGGGATTCCTAGCCCCAAACAATAATTATACCATACAATCTTTACCGCAATCCCGCCATATACCATTCAATGGATCACTAGGCCCTAACAAGTATGGATGCTTCCAGATCTCTCCACCTAATCCGTGAGGAATTATTTTGTCTCCACTCTCTGGGATTTACCGTGTATCCTGGATCATAACCGGTCAATGGATTCCTTGAACTCACGAGAGCATACACCTCTAGGTTTTAACGTGTATCTTGCCATTATTGGTCAAGGGATTCCTACGTGTAACGTTCTTCCATCCTCTAGGCTTTACCATGTATCCCATCATAAACAATCAATGGATTGCTAGACCCAACAAGGAGGTTCACCATCAAGCTTTATCGTGTATCCCACCATTATTGGTCAAGGTATTCCTAGGCCTTATGATTTTTCCAAAGACCAGCCCACTCAGATTCGATACCATTCGAAAATCCAGCTCAACTATATACAGGAGAGCCCCATCACACCATGGCTATCTAGAAATGGAAAGGCAAGGTTTAAATCCACTATGACACTTGGCAAGACTCACGCCAATGATAGCAATAGAACCAAATACACACATGCATGCCAAATCTAGCAAGGAAATCACAAATGCAAATTGATACCTGCAAGTAATCCTACTATAGCCACTTGATCCTACTCTTCCTTCCTTGATATTTTCTTCCCTTTGCCTTCTTTGTCCTTCCTTTTCTTTCCTTGATCCAATGCTAGAGTGCTCCAAGAAAGTTCTAAGTGTGCAAGAGTATGAGAGAGAGAATATAGAGAGAGCTCCAAGCTAAAACTAAGAAAAGTTACCAATTCATCCTTAGAAACATTTTTATCAATGGGGCCTCTAATTTATTTTATTTTCCATTATCTTCCTCCTCACATGCAACTTGTGCCCTTTTACCTTACTTTTCTCCTAATTTTCGCTATTTTCATAAATAAATCGCCATTTAATGCCTCTTGCCTTTCCAAATCCTTTGCCATTTCCTTAGCCAAAAGAAAAAAAATTAAAACCCACACTGGAATGTTTTTCCCAACATTCAGCTTGGAATACGTGTCACATGACCATGGTCTTATTTTTTCCTTTATCAACTTTTATTACATGGATTTTTGACAAGGGTTGTTACAAAAACCATGTTGTATTTACACAATTATCTTATAAAGATATTCAAACATTTAGACCCTTTTCTCCAATGAATCTATAAAACGTATTTGAATATATGTCTAAGGGTCTTCCCCCCACTAGAGATCATGACCATGTTATTCATTTGCAAACAAGAAGTGTACCACCTAACATTAGGGTTTACAAATACCCATATGCACAAAATTAATGAAATTAAATTTATGATTGAACAAATGTTAAGAGTATGTGTGTTCTTTACACTAGTTATGATGGTGCAAAAGAAGGTTCACAGAATATGTGTCCAAGGTATATACAACTCAACAAAACGAGCATCAACGATAAGCTTCCTATTCCTGTTGCTAATGAATTATTAGATTATTTACAAGGCTCAATTTTCTTTACCTATAATGCATCATTTCTCTCTCTCTCTCTCTCTCTCTCTCTCTCTCTCTCTCTCTCTCTCTCTCTCTCTCCAAGGAGATCTATTCTTAAATAATCTCATATTGTACATTTATTTTATCATAAAAGGAAGTTTTCTCCTTCAATAGACGTATATTTCTTTCTTAAATATATTTCTCAAGGAATAAAGTTTCTTCTATCTCTATTTTTCAAGCTATTTTGGTGTTTGTTATCTAACAATATATACAATTCCTTAAGATTTAAGAGTTATAAGTGTCTAGAAACATATTTGAGATGTTTTTCCTTGGGATGAAAAGAACTATGGTTTTAATGGTCACTCCTTGCAAAATGGTAGTACAATACCTCCTATCATGGTGCTACCAAATGAATTTTCTCAAAACTACAAGCATAGTGGGTATAGTGGCTACCCCTTACTGAATTCCATAATATAATACCACCTATTACGGTGCTATAAAAATGTTGCCTTACGAGGTGGTCTATGGAGAAAAATAAAAAAATTCATGGTCTCATATTTACCATGCACATCTAAGGTTTAGAAGGTAGGGAAAACCTTGAATGTTTAAATCAATATTTGTTGCAAACTCAAGGACACTTTATTGTTGGCTCATTAAAAAATGAAGCAATAAGTTGATTAATTTCAATCCAATCACCACATTGAATAAGGGCACGATGTGTTCTTTTGTCTTCAACCATATAAGAAAACATCTCTCAAGGAGAAGAACCACCAAATATTTGCACCCAACATCAATGGACCACCTTTAATATTCAAACATATTGGATAACCTGCCTATAAATTAGCACTATCTATGCACTTTAAGATATACCTTGTATATCATCTATAATTCTTGAAATCAATGGTAGGAAAAAATTATGGAGTTTAAACCGTCATTATATAACTACATGAGGAGGGTTATATTTGATTACACGATGAGGTTGTTTTAGACAAAAAAAAAACGTTGTTGGTACTATTTCATTATCCAAAAAGTCTTGATCAAGTGGAATGATACATAGTACATAGATGCCACTTGGGAACACAAATAGTGCAAAGATGTTATTTGAAAAGCATATGTGATTCTAGAACAAGTTCCATATCTCTAACCTTGAAGAAAATACTACTTTTCATTAAATACGACAAGTTACGGTCCCACCCTAATGCTCATAGTTAAGGGAATAAGTTGTTACTTAATGTATAATTGCAATATTTATTCAATTGAGGACCACTAAGTAGTTAAAGTATGTGATCAATAATGCTAGGGCCTCATCAATGAATGTCCACTAAATATTTGATGTAGCCTCTTTAAAAAGGGTCTACTAAATGGTTAGAGTTTGGAATAGATAAAAATTAGATATAAAATTATAAACTATATAATTGAATGTTATGTTATTAATATGGTTTTAAAGCTCTAATAAATTCAAAGTAGTGATGGACCCAAGAATTAACATTTTTTTGTCAATCTGCTACTTTAACTTGACCACTTTTGCCTGATAGAAATAATTATAATTATCCTTTCTACATCATTTTATCATATTCCACATGTATAGTTACTATCTCAACTACAAAGGGTTACAAAGAGATAATAATTCCATTATTCTATGGTTTTATATATTTTTCTTTGTAAAATCAGACTAATATGTAAGTATTACAGAAATTGACAATTTATGTAGCTCTCTATCAAGCTGTAGCAGAATCCATGGTTACTACAACTTCTGAAGCAGTGAAGTCAAACAAATCACATGGACATGTGGAAAAATACTATAATATGGTGATCCACCGATATGGTG
>APFE030853025.1:77990-107341 GCA_000404065.3 Pinus taeda | reverse complement strand
ATTCTTATATTTAGTTTTAAAGGTGTGGAGTTACTTTTCTATCTATTTTCAGTATATTTTGGATTTTTATTGTCTAACGTTTGGTATCATAGCATATAATCCTGAAGTTTTACTGCTTCAAAATCAAGACAAATTATAATTTTTTATATATGTTTTATATTGGAAATTTTTAGATAGAATTTTTTCATAAAATTGATGAGAAATAACTCGATAGACATGGTCAAGATTTCGAGTTCCACTTCATTATACTTTTTGAAATATAGTTTGTGCAAATTAGGGGCTGTGACTAGTCTTGAAATCAATTTCAAATGAGTCATCTCTGAATTTTAGCCTAAACTTATTTTCAATGGAATTTGGAAATGTGGAATTTTTATATTCATAAGAATACATAGTAAAGTTATATTGGTAAAATTATTAAGCTATTTTATCATTATAATTTATGATATATTCTATGGAATTTAGGGTTTTTGAATGGTCCTTAAATTAGTATCATATGTGTGTTGTTAAAATTTCACTATAACTTTTTTAAGGTAAAATTTTAGACTGTGAAATCTTGAGGATTCTAATAATACATATCTAAATATCTATGATATTCATTTTGGGTTTTGACATGTTATATTTTCTAAAATACAAGTTGTGGAATTCACTGTTTTTTATTTGTCCAAAAACTAGTCTCCAAACATGTGTTTTTGGTAGAATTGACATATTTGGAGCTCAAAATGTCAAAATTGAATGCCACTAGATCCTTTGGAAAGAAGATATACCACAGTATTTTAGGTAAAATTTTTGTATTAGATATGAAATATTGAACACATGACATTCCATACAATTTCACTATTTGAAAAGGGCCAACAATCAAGATTATTTTGGGTTACTATAGCTTTCACTTGGCACATCAGATTTTGGTTAGGGCTGTGGCATTATGAAGAGAACATATCAAAGTGATACATGATGAACTTTTAGACTAAAAATGCATAAAATTCTATAGATATTAGGAGAAGTTTTGGCTTTAGAACAATCTCCAAATAAACATTTTAAAGGTACATAACTTACCATCAACATAACTTTTAATTAGAAGATTTTGTTTTTGCTCATTCAAAATTATGATAAAGAAACAAATAAGAAAATTGTTAATTTTCCTATGGGAAATGATTCTATAAAGATTTATACTCCTAGTGAACCTCCAGAGAGATAAATTGTGACTCAAGAAGAAAGAGAAGAAAGTTTTCACTCGTAATCCAAATTGGAGAACCAATTTAATGAATTGAATGATAGGTTAATAATTAGTAGTGATTTGAATAAAAAAAGGGAAAAAATGGAAAAAAGGATGGATGATATAGGGAATAAATGGGAAAGAAGATGAAATAATTGAAATTTTTTATGTTTACCCTCTTGTCGCGTACCCTAGATGATATTTTCTCTTAAGGATATATTAGGATGCAAGGAAACCATGAAAATGCGTAGCAAATAAAGATTGATTCCTAGAATCATGATTATTGATCACCTACATTTCCACATCATCAAGGGTTCTAGTCAACATAAGGAATTACTTAGTTCTCAAAATTAATATGAGGAAATTTGATGGTAGAGATCTTGTAACATGGACATTCCAGATGAAGTAATTCCTTATCTACACCAAGTGCCAAATTTACAAAAGGCAACTCTTGCAACATTATCTTTAGAAACTAATCTATTTTATGGTACCAATTCTTTGTTTATGAAGATAAGGGATTCATTATATATTGGTCTATTGTTAAAGATGAATTGATGGCACATTATAGGGATATTAACCAAGAGACACTTTCTTTAGTCAGTTGATAAATATTTGACACTGATATATTCATTCACTAATCACATTCAACAATTCCAAAAGCTTGGTCTTAGGGTAAAAACATTCTAGATCATAATTTGTTAAATCTCTTTATGGGAACATTTCAGGATAAAATCAACATGAACTACATATATTTGAACATAAATTACTAAAGTATGCTTTCAGTATGGAAAAGAAAAGTGGAAGTAAAAATATGGATACTAGAAAGGTGGCTGATAACAACTATAGATAGTACCATGTTGCATATCCTAAACTCACACATATGAAGAGGTTGACATTGGCAACAAAAGGATGAAAGAAGAGTAAATGGAACATGTTTTATTTAGGATAACAAGTACAATAAGGGGCATAAATGTAGTGAGAAGAAAGTATTATACATAGATTGTGGAAGGAGAAAGACCAAGAAACTGAACCATCACAACTTATAGAGCCAGAAGGGACTAGTCCAAGTCATGAATTTGCTAGCAACATATTCCATAAAACCTTGATATATAAGGATATATCAAGAAGAAAAAGGTATTAGTGTTGATTGATTATTGTAGTACTTAGAACTCCACTAATTCAAGACTGGCAAAACTTATTCATTGCTTTATATTTCTAACAAAAAAGTACCAAGTAATGATTGTAGATGAAGGTAAGGCCATAGTATTGAACTCCCTATGCGGAAATATTTATTGGATAATCCCTTGATTGTAATCCAAATGGGTGGTACTAATGTGTTACTAGGCATCTAATAATTACAATCATTGGGAACAATGACTCTTAACTTTCACGAAATTTTCATGGTATTTTACTTGGAAGGTAAGGAAGTTGAACTTAGAGTTATCCAATGGAAACTATATAAAGTGATCATATCTAATACCATGACAAAATTACTCATAACGGAAAATTGTAACACCATCCTCCCACATTTACCCAAGCTAACCGGTCCACTGGGGTAAACATGCGAGGGGAGGGTACTATGATGTGATTCAACTCCCCATGTATAATTAATGAAGTGGAACCGAAAAAGGAAACCAATCTGACCTTCCTTAAGAGCTATAGACCCTTCAGGAGGAAACCAACCTTTCCAGGTGCTTAACCCCTAAGATTAATTGTCATTTTGTTGATCTGGAGCCTCAACTGCTCCCATGACAAGCCATGCATGCGACCAAGGCCTTTTAATCACTCCCAAAGCAAGGCATGCCAATGACTGTGGGCTTTTTAAGGCAATTTTGAGCTAGCGACCCCAGATTCTAAGCCATTTTTTTAGGCCTAGGTCTCATGCCTTTTCCAAGAACCCCATGAAACTTTTAGAAATGATAGATAACCATGAAAGCAAGCTACTAATACAAACATTTGATCAAGGACTTGACCAGATCCCTACTAGCCATGACAGAAATTTCGTCAAACATATCACAAATATCTAATCTATAGGTCATAACAACAAGTCTAAGCATAGAGATCTCATACTTATCTCATATTCATAAAGAAGCATTTATCCTTATCACAGTAGCTGCATTATCATCTATTAGGTCATATATTAATTTTTTAGTCATTTTATAATCAAAACATGATGAAATCCATACATCAAGTCTGTCATTAAACGCACTCATAACCAACATAAAACCAATAGAAATAACAAGGATATAATAGCCATAAAAACCACATATGAACAAGTACATTTACACATGAAATACCAAAGGACAAGGAGCTCTTATTAATGATGCATATGCCAACCAAGTCATGGACTGCCACGAACCACCCAACCATAGATTAGGTTGAACCAAATCTTTCTTTCAACCAATCACCCCTATGCCATATTCCCATCATGAGTGTGTGACTCACAACAAAACCAATCAAGGATTCCTTAGGCTTTACGGCAATCCAACCAAGGGATTCCTAGCCCCAAACAATAATTATACCATACAATCTTTACCGCAATCCCGCCATATACCATTCAATGGATCACTAGGCCCTAACAAGTATGGATGCTTCCAGATCTCTCCACCTAATCCGTGAGGAATTATTTTGTCTCCACTCTCTGGGATTTACCGTGTATCCTGGATCATAACCGGTCAATGGATTCCTTGAACTCACGAGAGCATACACCTCTAGGTTTTAACGTGTATCTTGCCATTATTGGTCAAGGGATTCCTACGTGTAACGTTCTTCCATCCTCTAGGCTTTACCATGTATCCCATCATAAACAATCAATGGATTGCTAGACCCAACAAGGAGGTTCACCATCAAGCTTTATCGTGTATCCCACCATTATTGGTCAAGGTATTCCTAGGCCTTATGATTTTTCCAAAGACCAGCCCACTCAGATTCGATACCATTCGAAAATCCAGCTCAACTATATACAGGAGAGCCCCATCACACCATGGCTATCTAGAAATGGAAAGGCAAGGTTTAAATCCACTATGACACTTGGCAAGACTCACGCCAATGATAGCAATAGAACCAAATACACACATGCATGCCAAATCTAGCAAGGAAATCACAAATGCAAATTGATACCTGCAAGTAATCCTACTATAGCCACTTGATCCTACTCTTCCTTCCTTGATATTTTCTTCCCTTTGCCTTCTTTGTCCTTCCTTTTCTTTCCTTGATCCAATGCTAGAGTGCTCCAAGAAAGTTCTAAGTGTGCAAGAGTATGAGAGAGAGAATATAGAGAGAGCTCCAAGCTAAAACTAAGAAAAGTTACCAATTCATCCTTAGAAACATTTTTATCAATGGGGCCTCTAATTTATTTTATTTTCCATTATCTTCCTCCTCACATGCAACTTGTGCCCTTTTACCTTACTTTTCTCCTAATTTTCGCTATTTTCATAAATAAATCGCCATTTAATGCCTCTTGCCTTTCCAAATCCTTTGCCATTTCCTTAGCCAAAAGAAAAAAAATTAAAACCCACACTGGAATGTTTTTCCCAACATTCAGCTTGGAATACGTGTCACATGACCATGGTCTTATTTTTTCCTTTATCAACTTTTATTACATGGATTTTTGACAAGGGTTGTTACAAAAACCATGTTGTATTTACACAATTATCTTATAAAGATATTCAAACATTTAGACCCTTTTCTCCAATGAATCTATAAAACGTATTTGAATATATGTCTAAGGGTCTTCCCCCCACTAGAGATCATGACCATGTTATTCATTTGCAAACAAGAAGTGTACCACCTAACATTAGGGTTTACAAATACCCATATGCACAAAATTAATGAAATTAAATTTATGATTGAACAAATGTTAAGAGTATGTGTGTTCTTTACACTAGTTATGATGGTGCAAAAGAAGGTTCACAGAATATGTGTCCAAGGTATATACAACTCAACAAAACGAGCATCAACGATAAGCTTCCTATTCCTGTTGCTAATGAATTATTAGATTATTTACAAGGCTCAATTTTCTTTACCTATAATGCATCATTTCTCTCTCTCTCTCTCTCTCTCTCTCTCTCTCTCTCTCTCTCTCTCTCTCTCTCTCCAAGGAGATCTATTCTTAAATAATCTCATATTGTACATTTATTTTATCATAAAAGGAAGTTTTCTCCTTCAATAGACGTATATTTCTTTCTTAAATATATTTCTCAAGGAATAAAGTTTCTTCTATCTCTATTTTTCAAGCTATTTTGGTGTTTGTTATCTAACAATATATACAATTCCTTAAGATTTAAGAGTTATAAGTGTCTAGAAACATATTTGAGATGTTTTTCCTTGGGATGAAAAGAACTATGGTTTTAATGGTCACTCCTTGCAAAATGGTAGTACAATACCTCCTATCATGGTGCTACCAAATGAATTTTCTCAAAACTACAAGCATAGTGGGTATAGTGGCTACCCCTTACTGAATTCCATAATATAATACCACCTATTACGGTGCTATAAAAATGTTGCCTTACGAGGTGGTCTATGGAGAAAAATAAAAAAATTCATGGTCTCATATTTACCATGCACATCTAAGGTTTAGAAGGTAGGGAAAACCTTGAATGTTTAAATCAATATTTGTTGCAAACTCAAGGACACTTTATTGTTGGCTCATTAAAAAATGAAGCAATAAGTTGATTAATTTCAATCCAATCACCACATTGAATAAGGGCACGATGTGTTCTTTTGTCTTCAACCATATAAGAAAACATCTCTCAAGGAGAAGAACCACCAAATATTTGCACCCAACATCAATGGACCACCTTTAATATTCAAACATATTGGATAACCTGCCTATAAATTAGCACTATCTATGCACTTTAAGATATACCTTGTATATCATCTATAATTCTTGAAATCAATGGTAGGAAAAAATTATGGAGTTTAAACCGTCATTATATAACTACATGAGGAGGGTTATATTTGATTACACGATGAGGTTGTTTTAGACAAAAAAAAAACGTTGTTGGTACTATTTCATTATCCAAAAAGTCTTGATCAAGTGGAATGATACATAGTACATAGATGCCACTTGGGAACACAAATAGTGCAAAGATGTTATTTGAAAAGCATATGTGATTCTAGAACAAGTTCCATATCTCTAACCTTGAAGAAAATACTACTTTTCATTAAATACGACAAGTTACGGTCCCACCCTAATGCTCATAGTTAAGGGAATAAGTTGTTACTTAATGTATAATTGCAATATTTATTCAATTGAGGACCACTAAGTAGTTAAAGTATGTGATCAATAATGCTAGGGCCTCATCAATGAATGTCCACTAAATATTTGATGTAGCCTCTTTAAAAAGGGTCTACTAAATGGTTAGAGTTTGGAATAGATAAAAATTAGATATAAAATTATAAACTATATAATTGAATGTTATGTTATTAATATGGTTTTAAAGCTCTAATAAATTCAAAGTAGTGATGGACCCAAGAATTAACATTTTTTTGTCAATCTGCTACTTTAACTTGACCACTTTTGCCTGATAGAAATAATTATAATTATCCTTTCTACATCATTTTATCATATTCCACATGTATAGTTACTATCTCAACTACAAAGGGTTACAAAGAGATAATAATTCCATTATTCTATGGTTTTATATATTTTTCTTTGTAAAATCAGACTAATATGTAAGTATTACAGAAATTGACAATTTATGTAGCTCTCTATCAAGCTGTAGCAGAATCCATGGTTACTACAACTTCTGAAGCAGTGAAGTCAAACAAATCACATGGACATGTGGAAAAATACTATAATATGGTGATCCACCGATATGGTGCATCAAAGAATCACTTGAGTCATCACCATGGTGTAGGAATTTACAGGGTAAGTTCCTCAGATAGAACACCAAAGGACACCGCTCACAAACATATCACAAATCAATACACCAGTATTCTTGACGTGGTTAAAACCCTCAAAGAGGGAAACAGTCCACGACCTGAGCCAATGTGGCCACTTCAGGCAATTTATTAATAAAAGAATGAAAATTTACATAAGCTTCTCTCATGAACGGCTACCCTACAAATTACCATCCATGCTCTTTAAATAGAGATCATGGACCAATCGGGTGTTAAGCCACGGATCAAGCATCAGTAATACCAATGAGAGACTTAACCGTTGGATCACTTCATGTCTAGAACATATCATGATCGTCAGATTGTAAGTTACAAATGTACATAGTAAAGAAGCACACTTTACCTAACTCTACACTAGACCAAGTTATAGTTAACTATTTCCTACGTCGGAATATCCTAACATACCAATGTTAGGATATTCCAACACATAGGAAATAGATAAGTATAACTTGGTCTAGTGTAGAGTTAGGTAAAGTGTGTTTCTTTACTATGTAAATTTGTAACTTACAATCTGACAGTCACAGTATGTTCTAGGCATGAAGTGATTCGATGATTCATTTTCTCCTCAGTATTACCGACGCTTGATCCGTGGCTTAACACCTGATTGGTCCATGATCTCTATTTAAAAAGCATGGAGGGTCATTTGTAGGGTAACTGTACATGAGAGAAGCTTATGTAAATTTTCATTCTTTTATTAATAAATTGCCTGAAGTTTTCCGTTGGCTCAGGCCGTGAATTGTTTCCCTCTTTGAGGATTTTAACCATGTCAAGAATACTGATGTATTGATCTGTGATTTGCTTGTGAGCAGTGTCCTTTGGTGTTCTATCAGAGGAACTTACCCTATAAATTCCTACATAGTATCAGATCTATTTGAGGGCCGCATCCGTAGGTGATTGAAATCGAAAGCCGATACAACTGCATCCGGCTTTCATTTCCTATATCTACTATTTCTGACTACTTTCGGGTCGAGAGGGCTGCTCTATTTTGTTAGGAGCATATGTTCTATTGAGGAAACCATTTCGTTTAACGCAAAAAGGTTTCTGGTAGCCATAGTTACGTCATTTTTTAGATCTAGAGGTATACAGTCTTTTTTGCAGTTTTAGTTATTCATCTCTCTGTTTATTTCAGTTCATTTAGCTCTCTGTTTTTTACTACCGGATCTAAACCTTTCATTTCTGCATACGCTCTTTGCCCTGCGACTCTATGCGATCTGGGAAAATTAGAAACAGAAAGGAACAATTTTTCTCATGCGCTCTTTTCCATCACGCCTTAGTGTGATCTAGGAAAATCAAGAAAATCGAGGAAAATATATAGTTTCGGGTGAAAGCTAACTTCAAGCCATAAGGTTTGGTTTTTTTTTGCATGTCCGTGTTGGGTTGTGTGGTTTTTTGTTTTGCAGGCAAAAAGAGATTTTTCAAGTAAGCACGCACCCCAAAGCTTCAGTGACTAAAAAAAAAAAACCCTTTCTCTTTTCCAGAAATTACTAACATTTTAAACTAGCTCACTTGATCCAAAATTACTTTATGAGAATAGAGGTCTTGGATTCAAGTCTTTATTTTTGTTGAGATACCTTTTTAAAAAGCACAAGTAACTTATGTTTTAAAATTACTTTATGTAAAAGTGTTATCACCCATTATAAAAAGTGAGTCACTTATAATTCTAAAGTCTCTTTATCGTTTATTTAAGTTACAATTTAGTGGGTAGCTCATAAAGTACCATTGTAAAAGTGACTTTCACTTATTTATAAAAGTGAGTCATATAATTTTTTTTTTTAAGTGAGCTAATTAGATTAAGTTTGGAAATGGGGATTTCTTTTTTTTAAATATAACATTATCATTCATTTCCGCACATTCACGCACTTCATCGGCATCTTCAACACCTTTTCTTCAAAAACTCATAACTTCCTCATCCGGAAGCCGTTTTCAAAGCCATTTTTTTTAATCAGCCTAATTTGTGATCTCTTTCCATTGGAACACTTAGTTTCAACATCTACAGCTTCAGTTTATGTTAAAATGGAAAGTCCATGCCAAGTTATTCTTGACAACACCAATTACTTCCAATGGTGGTCCTACATTGTGGATTTACTTAGAAGCAAAGGTCTTTAACAAATATCCTCATGCCAAGAAACTAAACCTAAAGATGAAGATAAGGTAGCCAAATGGGAAAATAGGCAAGATCAAGCATGTGGGTTGATAGGGATGTATATTTCTCTAGACCTTAGATTCCATATCGCAGAACATAATACCCCTAATGAAGCAATGTAACAAATCATTAAATTTTTTGGAATTATAAATGAAATTAGAGCCTATCAACTCAAAAATGAGTTGCTTACATTGGACCCCAATATTTTTTTCTTCCTTTGAAGATTTTTTGTCCAAGTTCAAGACCTTAGACTTCTCTTGGAAGGTGTTAAGGTTAAGAAAGAAGATGGTAGCCTTATCTATTCCATTCTTACTAAGTTGGGACCAACCTACTATCTGTTTGTTTCCACCTTCCATTCTACTAGAGAAGCATTTATTTCGCAAGGACAAGAATACAAGTCCCCCTCTTTTGATGTATTTTGTGATTCTTTAATAAGAGAACAAGACAAACTCTTACATCTTGGTCTTCTTAATCTTGGAAACTCTTCTAAGAAAGCCTTAACCACCCAAAATCAACTAAATTCAAAGCATCCTAAGAAGCAGTATCCTAAACAGAATGGTCCTAAACCAAACAAGGGTCCTAAGCAATTCCAGTCTCAAAATGAAAAATGATTTCAACAAAATGATAAGGCAAATAAAAGCAAAGGGAAGAACACTGGTAGACATTGCAAATTTTTTAATCAAGATGGCCACTTCGAATCCAAATGCTTTTAGAATATGGAAGCCTTGGAAGTAGGAATGAAGAAGCATAACATCCATTTGGATCATTCTTCAACTTCAAATTCATCTTCAGGAACAACACTTTATTCATGTGGTTATCAAGCATCTCAATCTAGTTATGCACTCAATGTATCTTCTTCTTCTCATTCTCATGAGTGGCTCACTGATTATGGAGCTTCTTATCACATGGCCAAAAACAAAGCCATGTTTTCTTCTTTAAATGATTGTAACACCAAAAATATATATGTTGGTGATGATAGATCTCTTAGCATTGTAGGGACTGGAACTTTTCATCTAGCCAATGGTCAATTTAATGATGTATTATGTGTTGCAACCTTATCCTGCAACCTTCTATCTGTGTATCAGATAACTCATTGAGGTGAAGGTAAAATCGTTGAATTTTCACCTCATGATGTTGTAATTAAGAACCTAATAGATCCTACACATATTTTAGCTACTTGAATTGCTAATGATTCTACAAGGTTGTATAAGTTTAAAAACTTTGGGTCATCAACTCTTCCCTCAGTATTTGTTGCTCATAATGATGAAGTGAGAAAACTTTGGCATGAGAGATTTGATAACTTAAACTATCACTCCCTTCAAAATCTATGTAAATAAAATATGGTGAGATATCTTCCTATGGTATCTTGCAAAGATGGTGTTTGTTCCAAATGTGTACTCGGAAAACATCATCGAGATAGTTTTGAAAAACCTAGCTCTTGGAATGCCTTAGCCCCTTTACAACTTGTGCATAGTGATTTATGTGGTCCACTTCCAGTTGTTTCATTCTCTGGCTACAAGTAGTTCTTAACTTTCATTGATGATTTCTCCAGACGCACTTGGGTATACTTCTTAAAACTCGAGAGTGAAGTATTTAACATGTTTTTGGCCTTTAAGGCCTTTGTTGAAAAACAATTTGGACATCGAATTGTTAAGCTAAGATTTGATAATGGTGGAGAATATGTTAACAACAAATTTATCAACTTTTTCACTGAGAATGGAATTCAAATGAAACATATTGTTCCATATACTCCACAACAAAGTGATGTAGCTGAAAGGAAGAATCACACTTTAAAGGAAATGGCTAATTGTATGCTTCAATCAAAAGGACTTAGTCTTAATTGTTGGGCAAAAGAAATTAAGTGTGCAAATTACGTAGTAAATTTCACTCCTACTAAGGTTTTAAAGAATTCCACTCTAGAAGAAACATGGAGCTTAATTAAACCATATGTAAGTCACTTTCATGTTTTTGGAAGTGAAGCATGGGCCCATATTCCAGATGAGAAACATAAAGCTTTAGAACCTAAGAGTGAAAATGTATTTTTGTTGGATATTTTGAAGATATCAAAGGATATATACTTATTACACTTAAGTCTTAAAAATGTTATCATTAGAAAATATGTAAATTTTGTTGAAAATATATCTACCTACGAGCCTATTTCGGCGAATGCGCCACCTCTCTCTATCCCTTCTACTTCTGAAAATATTTCTTCTTCAGATGATGACAGTGAGGATGACAATCTTCCCCCATGTTTTCAGGATTCTCCTTTAGCTCTCCAGCTTCCAAAATGGGTCTGTGCTACTTGGGATGCATCAGGTTCTCTTGCAGGTGATCCTACAGATCAACGACATGCATATTCTCAGTTCGATAGAGCCTCTTATTTACTGGCTCAAGCTTCAGCAAATTATGATCTTGACACCTTTGCAGAAGCTTCAGGCCATCCAGATTGGGACACAACTATGAATGAAGAATATCGTTCATTATTAGCAAATGATACATGGGATCTTGTTCCTCTTCCAAAGGGATGAAAACTTATTAGATGAAATTGGGTTTACAAAAGCAAGTATAAACCAGATGGAAAAGTTGATAAACATAAATCTCATCTTGCTGCTAAGGGTTTTTCATAAGTTGAAGGCATTGACTATATTGAAAACTTCTCCCCTGTTGCCAAAATGAACTCTATCCACCTTGTTCTTTCCCTTGCTGCCTCTTTCAAATGGGAAGTCCATCAAATGGATGTTAAATCTGCCTTCTTGCAGGGGAATTGCATGAAGAAATCTATATGGAACAACCTATTGGATTTATACAAACAGACTCCAGCCTTGTGTGTCAGTTTAAGAAATCCCTTTATGGTCTCAAGCAAGCCCCCCAGGCTTGGTATGCCAAAATGGATAACTTTCTTTTAGATATTGGCTTTTCTAGGTGTCATTCTGACAATACTGTCTACACCAAGAAAGTGGGTAAGTCCCTTATCATTCTTGTTCTTTATGTTGATGATCTTATCCTTACTGGTAGTGATCCCAACCTTATAAACCATGTGAAGTACAACCTTAAAAAGAAGTTTGAAATGAAAGACTTAGGAAACTTGCATTATTTTCTTGTTCTTTAAGTCTTGCAAACCAAGGAAGGTATTTCCCTTTCCCAATCCAATTATGCCTGTGATATTTTACGCTACTTTCACATGGAAGACTGTAAGCCAGGCCCTTCTCCCTTTTAGTCTGGAGCCAAACTTTCAGTCACTTGTACTTCCCATGAAGTTGATGCTACCTTATACCATCAACTTGTAGGAAACCTTTTATATCTGACCCATATTCATCCTGACCTTTCCTTTTCTATTGGCCTTATTGCTTGGCTTATGCAAAACCCACATGAAATTCATTAGACATAAGCTAAAAGAATACTTCATTATGTTCAAGGTACATTTAGTTTGGGATTCATTATAGTGCAAAAACATCTCCTCTATTGATTAGTTTCATTGGGCTGGTGACCCTGATGATAAGAATAATTCTTGTTCTTTATGTTGATGATCTTATCCTTACCGGTAGTGATCCCAACCTTATAAACCATGTGAAGTCCAGCCCTAAAAATAAGTTTGAAATGATAGAATTAGGACACTTGCATTATTGTCTTGGTCTTCAAGTCTTGCAAACCCAGTCCAAGTATGCTTGTGATCTTCTACGCCACTTTCACATGGAAGACTATAAGCCAACCCCTTCTCCCTTTCAGTCTGGAGCCAAACTTTCAGTCACTTGTACTTCCCTTGAAGTTGATTCTACCTTATATCGTCAGCTTATAGGAAAAAATTTCTATCTGACCCATACTCATCCCGACCTTTCCTTTCTATTGGCCTTATTGCTCGGTTTATGTAAAACCCACATGAAAGTCATTGGAAAGCAGTTAAAAAATACTTCATTATGTTTGAGGTACAACTTAGTATGGGATTCATTACTGTGTAGAAGCATCTTCTCTATTGGTTGGTTTCACTGATTCCGATTGGGCTAGTGACCCTGATGATCGAAAGTCTACTACAGGTTATGTCTTCACTCTTGGTTCTAGACCTATTACATGGGATTGCAAGAAACAAAGTGCCATTTCTCTTTCTTCAGTAGAAGTAGAGTATCATGGCGTCGTAGAAGCTAGTAAGGAATCCCTGTGGCTTTGTCAGATCCTGTCAGAGTTTGGTTTGCAGTAGCAACATCCGTCTACACTTTCATGTGATAATAAAAGTCCCATTCAACTATGAAAAGATCCAGTCCAACATCAGTGCAGTAAACACGTTGAACTACATATGCACTTCATCAGAAAGCTCATTCATGACCATGTTCTTGAAGTGCAGTATTGTTCAACCAATGATTAAGTTGCAGACATCTTTACAGAGGATCTCACAGAGGCAAAGTTTACTAAACTTAGATTTATGGTTGGAGTTCAGGAAGTTGTCATTAAGGGGTGATACACTCTAATGCCTCCTTCCTTCTCCTATTATGTCATAGTTTTACATCCTTCAATTGTATCCCAAGTTGTTCTTAAGGGGGGATGTTAGGATATTCCGACACATAGGAAATAGTTAAGTATAACTTGGTCTAATGTAGAGTTAGGTAAAGTGTGTTTCTTTACTATGTACATTTGTAACTTACAATCTGAAGGTCATGATATGTTCTAGACATGAAGTGATCTGACGGTTCATTCTCTCCTCGGTATTATCGACGCTTGATCCATGACTTAACACCCGATTGGTCCATGATCTCTATTTAAAGAGCATGGAGGGTTATTTGTAGGGTAACCATTCATGAGAGAAGCTTATGTAAATTTTCATTCTTTTATTAATAAATTTCTTGAAGTGGTCGTGTTGGCTTAGGCCGTGGATTGTTTCCCTCTTTGAGGGTTTTAACCACGTCAAGAATACTAGTGTATTGATCTGTGATCTATTTTTGAGCAGCGTCCTTTGTTGCTCTATCTGAGGAACTTACCCTGTAAATTCTTACATATGGCGAAGTTAAAGCTACTGTCAACCCATCACATGGCATAGGCATAGAGATAGAATATACCATTATTATTACATGGAAAAAAAACTGGCATCTAGAAAGGATGACATCTCAAATATACTGAAGACTAACACATCAACATGATAGTGTTCATATGCATTCACTAAGTTAACACCAAGGCATAGGGATTAAATATGAAAAACAACAATAGAACAGTTATTCATTGTCCTTACTAGGATTTGTAGCATTTTAATTTTGAGTTTATAGAAGAATATGATGCATTTAATTAACTTTTTATCCTACCTAAAAGTTATGTGAAATAAATATTATATTCAATAAGTTCATCTTCTTTGAAGTATGACATATTTTTCATTTATTTAGTATGATTTAAGTTTCTTTTTTTTTTAATTTAATAAGAGACTTAAAACCCCATTGGAATTTTGGTGAAAATCTTATTAGAATTTTGATCATAGCGAAACTATATCCAATGTTATTCCTTCCACTAGAATTTTGAAGGAATTAATTGGCTAAGACATTCACTTAATCTTGGATAAACCAATATCACTTTATTTCCACTAAATCTTTTAAAAACCAATCATTGGCTATTGTTCATTTCAAATCAATGTTATTGTGTACCTAAATTAGCATCTAAGGGTTTGGCTTCCATGGTAATGGTTTAAGCTTACATACATGTTAGCTAACTCTGATAATATTATCTTGGACCAAGTTCATAAATTGATTCAATTGATCTCATTTTTATGTTAATATTTCAATTACCTAAATATTGGTGGTGAGATTGAAAATGGGGCTATTTTATAATGTTCATGAAACATGAACCTAATATGTATTGCATGTGGCTTAATTTTAACCTTAACCTTGAATGTTATTTGAACAAATTATTATGTCTAAACAAAAAATCTAGGTCTCCCTTTGGTGAACCCTATGAAAGTCAATGGTAAGGCCATAGAGGATCCTTTTTGTATGATCATTAATGATGGGGAATATACTTGTAAATAAAATATTAGGATACTTGAGAGTTTAGAACTCAAGGTGTTGTCATTGTAGATGAGTGAAAACCCTAAAACATGTGTTCTAGTTTTATCCCTTGCTAAATCTACATGGGCCTTGGAAAAGTCTTTGTGTTACTAGTGACCCTTGCCGATATTATATGGAATGCAATCTTGTTAGAAAAATATCTTCCTTAGGCCACAGAGTTTCATTCTTCTTGGATTGTTTTTCATGTTGAAGTGTGTTTTGATTTTTGTGAAAGAAATGCAATGAAATCTTAATTTATGATAAAGAACCTTCATAAACTTTCCCATGCTATGATAGCATATTGATTTGTATGAACCTATTCTTGCATATTATAATGCAAGTGTAAAGGATTTAGATAAAATGGGGTGTTTAGTTATACGGTGTTCCCCTTGCAACACGAGTAAGGAGCCCCTTGGCCCTTTCACCACCTAGTCAAACTATTCTTAATGTGGTGATAATAGGTCATGTCACGTGGTCAGTGGACATATTTGTTAAAGGAGGGGACACAAACACAACTATCGTATCTCTTTGGTGAATAACAACAAATTCTAGAGTATTGTGTCGATCATTTTTTTATTCATTGAAGACTCTCAAGACATGACCCTTTGGTTATTGTTGGAGTCTAATCGAAGGGGTAAGGCACAGAATTGAGTTGCCATGTTAGTGTAAGACATACATCTAACAACTAGTGGATTAAATTATTTTATGAATAATCCAAGCAATGATTGGGAACCCTAATTATACGAGGAACAACAACATTAACATTTATAACACTTATTATTTGACAAATAAGATATAAGGTAGAGTTGATAAATAATAAGCAATTGGTTGATATAGATATTATTAATGTAGTTTATGGAGAAGGAGAATAAGAGGGTCATTGCCTAAACTCCTTCTAACTCCACTGTCAATAGTGTCAAACATTGCAAACTATTCTTATGTACCATGGAACTCGTAATCCAAAATGGATCATGATATATTTTTTTATATATCTTGATACTTTCTATGTGGAAAAATTGGAGGAATTGGCTTAGAGGGCCAACTTTAGAGTCAAGGTCCACATTAGTGATTTGGGATCTTATAGATTTAATTGAGAGCCCATTTGTCTTACATAGCTCCATCCCTTTGATGTTACTCTAGACACGGGAAGCTTTCCAACTGTGTGAAAATCACCTCAAACAAAGTTTGTATGTGAAAGTTATGCTTGTTGCAAGTTGACCTACCTTATCAATCACCATGGCACTGAGTGGATGCCATGTCAACCCCCATTACTCACACATGTGAATGAAGTTTGAGGATTTTTCTATCATATGTCGTGATTAGCTCTTCAGTTATCACATTTTTAGTTGGTCAGAAACCAAATAGTAGATAGTAGGATATGGGAAAATTCTATAAATATTTTATCCATGCATGCTAGGGAGTGTGAGGGCCAAGTGCCAGGGAAACACAAGGGAGAAATCATTTCAAATGCATGGAAATGAATTGTCAGTGAGTTCTAGGTGTGCTAAGGAGGGAGTGAAAAGGTATACTAGCCAATTCCAAGGCATCACAAGGGGGAACTAGGTCAAAATGCTTGGAAATGAACAAATAAGAGTGCAGTGTGCCAAGGAGTGTCAGCGAATTCTAGGTGCCCCAAGGACGAAGTGTGTTAGGATAAGTTCAGAATAAGACTTTCATGAGGCAATATTATGGTTGTGATAGGTGTGTACAAAGTATTTTCAGACAAAGGGAGAATTTGGGCTGGGCACAACATTGTTTTGTCAATGACTTGGCTGGGTTCCCATGTCGCAAAACAAGTAAGGATATCTATGAGGGCATGACAACTAGGGAGTGCCAAGGTGTTCTAGGGAATGCCATGAAGTACTAACACATGCTAGACAGTTCCAAGGTAGTTTTTTAGGCATGCGAAGACATGCCAAGTGCTAAGGCAGCTAAGAAGTTCCAGGCACTAGTGTGTGGCGCCAACACATGCTAAGGAGTGTTATGGCCAAGTTCCAGGGAAACACAAGGGAGAAATAGTTTCAAGTGCATATAAATGAATGAATGAGTGTGACAGAGATTGTTAGCTAGCGAGTACGAGGTGTTCTAAGTGTCAGGGAGTGCTAGGGAGTGCTAAAGCATGCCAAGAAACGTAAGGGATACTAACATGTGCTACATAGTGCCAAGGGATTATTAGGCGTGCTAGATTGTTATGGCATGTTAAGATGTAAAATTTGTTGCTTAGTAGTTTAATTTTACAACCACAATTAGATGTGAGCCTTGCCTTCGTAACTTGTAATTTTGGATAAGTTGGAATTATACATGAGTAGCGTAAGATGAGTTATAAGATGTTCTTAGGTGAACAATGCATAGTCTAGTTGTAGTAATTGTAACTTGGTCAAGTTGTTGTTATAGTTGAGGTAGGATTTTGTTGGGTTCCCATGTTGCAAAAAATGTAACGGTAGTTGTGAGGACATGATAGCTAAGGGTGTCAGGGCGTGGTAAGGAATGAAAAGGCATGCTAATACATGCCAGACATTTTTTTGGTCTGATGGTTTGATTTAATTTTATGGTGTTATTTTTATTGTTCGCTTTGCATAGCACTATTTTTCCTAGTTTGGAACATTACAGTCAGTGAGTTCCAGGTGTGCTAAGGAGGGAGTGACAAGGTATGCTATGCATTTCTGCCAAGACATGCTAGAGTGTAGGGAAGCATACCAAGATGTTCCAAGCACCAAGGTGTGTCAATGCATGCTAAGGAGTGTTATGGAGTGCCAGAAAAACATCAGGAAGCGCTTGGTCAAAATGTATGGAAATGAATGAATAAGAGTGTGTGACAGGGAGTGTCAGCGAGTACCAAGTGTGCTAAGGAGTGAGTGACATGGTATGATAGGTTGCACTAAGTCATGCTATATTTCTAGGGTGACATGCAACCAATATGTGCCAAGTGCCAGGGTGTGTCAACATGTGCTAAGACTTGTTAGGGAGTATCAGGGAAACACAAGGGAGCACTAGGTCAAATTAGTGGATGCAAATGAACAAACAAGAGTTTGTGACAGGAAGTGTCAGTGAGATACAGGTGTGCTGAGGGAGTAATAAGGTATGGTAGGCAATGTTAAGGCATGGTAGAGGCCAGGGAAACATGCCAAGATGTGCCAGGTACTAGGGTGTGCCAATGCATGCCATGGAGTGTTATGGAGTGCCAAGGAAACAAAAGGTATCACTAGTTTCAAATACATCGAAATGAATGAATAAGAGTGTGTGACAGGGAGTGTTAGTGAGTTCTAGATGTGTAAGGAGGGAGTGACAATATATGTTAGGTAGTGCTAAGGAATGCTAGAGTGCCAAGGTAACATACCAAGATGTTTCACGTGTTAGGGTGTGTCAATGCGTGCCATCAAATGTTAGGGAGTGTCACAAAATCATAAGGGAGAACTAGTTCAAAATGCATGGAAATGAAGAGATAAGAGTGTGTGATAGGGAGTGTCAATGAGTTCCAAGTGTTCTAAGGAGGGAGTGACAAGGTTATATGCTAGGCATTGCCAAGGCACGCTAGAGTGCTAGGGCATGTCAGAGAGTTCTAGGATGTGCTAGGGAGTGCTAATCATGCCAAGAAATGTAGGGGATGCTAACACATGCCATGTAGGACTAAGGGATTGTTAGACATGCCATGTGCTATGGCATGTCAAGATGTAAACTGTGTTTCTTAGTATTTTTATGGCTATGGTTGGACGTGAGCCTTGATTTGGTAACTTGTTAAGTGGGAGGAGTTGTGATTGGACATGAGTAGCCTAAGATGTGTTATAGGCAGTTCTTAAGTGAACAACACATAGTCTAGTTGTAGTAACTATAACTTGGTTAAGTTGTTGTAGTCGGGGCTGGACTTGGTTGGGTTCCGTCCAAGTCTAAAAAAAAGTAAGGGTAGTTGTGAGGGCATGATAACTAAGGAGTGTCAGGGCATGCCAAGGAATGAAAAGGTGTGCTAACACATGGAAGATAGTGTCAATGGATGGCGAGGAGTGTTAGGGATAGTAAGGGGAACACAAGGGAGAACTAGGTCAAAATGCTTGAAAATGAACAAATAAGAGTGTGTGCTAAGGAGTTTCATTGAAATGGTTGTTGTGACAAACCTGAAAGGACCATCACTATATACACTTACAACAACGTTTTTTTAAATATCGTCACCATATGAGACATTGGTGATGGACCTTAAAGGTTCGTCACAGGCATGACCCTCACCAATGACCCTTTTTCTTGTAGCGGGATGTGTTAGGGAGTGCAAAAGCATGCTAAGGAATGCAGGGGTTGCTAACAAATTCCACATAGTGCCAAGGGATTGTTAGACGTGCCAAGTGTTATGGCATGTCAAGATGTAAACTATGTTTCTTAGTTGTTTTATGGCCATGGTTCGATGTGAGCCTTGACTTGGTAACTTGTTAAGTGGGATGAGTTAAGATTGGAAATGAGTACCATAATATTATTTATAGGTCATTCAAAGGTAAACAAGGTGGTGGCTCAGTTAAACAGTTTCTCTTGAGTTCGTTTTCCTTCATTACTCTGGCAATTCCCAAGGCTTCTTGAACATTAATTTGAATATATTACATATGTTAATGTTCCTAGAAATGTTAATTCTAGTTGTAGTAATTATAACTTGGTCAAGATGTTGTAGTCAAAACAGGACTTGGTTGGGTTCCCAAATCTAGAAAAAATAAGGGTAGTTGTGAGGGCATGATAGCTAAGGAGTCCCAGGGCATGCCAAGGAATGAAAAGGTGTGCTAACACATGCCAGACAATGTCAATGCATGTTGAGGAGTGTTGGGGAGTGTTAGGGCATCATAAGGGAGAAATAGGTCAAAGTGCATGGAAATGAATGAATAAGACTGTCTGTTAGGGAGTGTCAGTGAATTCCAGGTGTCCCAAGGACGAAGTGTGTTAGGATAATTTCATAATAGGAATTGCAAGAGGCAAGCCTACGATTGTGATAAGGAGATGGATAAAGCAGTTTCAGACAAAGAGAGACTTTGGGATAGGCATAACACTATTTTTTCAATGACTTAGTTGGGTTCCCAAGCCACAAAAAATGTAAGACTATCTATGAGGGAATGACAACTAGGGAGTGCCAAGGTGTGCAGGGAATTTGAGGAAGTGCTAACACGTGCTAGATAGTTCCAAGGCATTTTAGGCATGTCAAGGCATGCCAAGTGCTAAGATGTGCTAGGTGATAGGTGTGGTGCCAATGCATGCTAGGGAGTGCTAGGGCAACACAAGGGAGCAATAGTTTCAATTGCATGGAAATGAATTAATAGGAGTGTGTGATAGGGAGTGTTAGAAAGTTATAGGTGTGCTAATGAGGGGGTAAAAAAGTATGCTAGGCAGTGCCAATGCATGATAGAGTGCTAGGAAAGCATGCCAATATGTTCCAAGTGTCAGGGTGTGCCAATGTGTGCCAAGGAGTGTTAGGGAGTGCTAGGGAAACACAAGGGAGCACTACATCGTAATGCATGGAAATGAATGAATAAGAGGGTATGACAGGGAGTGTCAGTGAGTTCCAAGTGTGCTAAGGAGGAGTGACAAGGCATGCTTAGAAGTGTTAAGGAATGTTAGAGTGTTAGGGTGGCATGTGAACAAGATGTGCCAACGCGTGCAAGGAAGTGTTAGATGGGAGTACCAGGGAAACATAATCGAGAACTGTGTTAAAATGCATGGAAATGAAAAAATAAGAGTTTGTGATTCGAAGTGTCAGTGATTTCCAAGTATGGTAAGGAGGGAGTGACAAGCTATGCTAGGTAGCATTAAGGCATACTAGAGGCTAGGGCGACATGCCAAGATTTCATAGGCTCTAGGGTGTACCAACACGTGCCAAGGAGTGTTAAGGAGTGTGAGGGAAACAAGAGGGAGCACTAGGTCAAAAGGAATGGAAATGAATGAATGAGAGTTTGTGATCGAGAGTGTCAAAGAGATCTAGGTGTGCTAATGAGAGAGTGACAAGGTATGCTAGGTAGTGCTAAGGAATGCTAGAGTGTTAGGGAGGCATGCCAAGATGTACCAGGCATCAGGGTGTGCCAATGTGTACTAGGGAGTGTTAGGGAGTGTCACAGAAAAAAGAAAGAAAAGAAAGGAATCACTAGGTCAAAATGCATGGAAATGAATGAATAAGAATGTGTGACATGGGGTGTTAATGAGTTCTAGGTGTGTTAAGGAGGGAGTGGTAGGGTTATATGATAGGAAATTCCAAGGTATGATAAAATACCAAAGCGTATGAGGAAGTGTAAGGGTTTTCTAGGGAGTATCAAAGCATGCCAAGGAATGTAAGGGACGTTAACACACACCACATAGAGCTAATACATTCTAAGACATGTTAGGTATTGTGGCATGTCAAGATGTAAACTATGTTGCTTAGTTATTTTATGGTCACGGTTGGATGTGATGAGCCTTGTCTTGGTAACTTGTTAGGTGGGATGAGTTGATATTGAACATGAGTAGCCTAAGATGAGTTAAAGGTAGTTCTTAGGTGAACAAGGCATATGTTGAATTTCCACGACACATGATAATCTGGGTTTAGTCTTAGAATAGTTTATGCAAACACATTCAAGTACCACAACACATCTACTTTTAACAACGAAGTCTACACACATCAGGGAATCAACTAGTTCACGTGACAATTTTTAACTTTTTCAAACCCTTCTTCATTATATTACAAACTATACAACATGCTAGAGCTCTCCTACCAGGGATCATGGCCCTTTACAATCACACTGATACAAGGAATACAACTAGGGCTTGGAGTTATTCCTTTGACAACCAATCTACCTTAAGACAATTCTTGACCTACTTATTGATGGTGGTACACACAACCCATTCAGTCCACGTGTCTTGAACACATCTAGTAGGTCCTCTTACCTCCCATTCTGTAACTCCTCAATCTGCCTCTATCAGTGAACTCAACACCTTTAGGTTATTGAACTCGGCTCAAAAAAGTTTTCTCTCTATCTACCTCCTTTTTCCTCCAAGGTCTACAACAATTAGCATCTTCGATCACCTGTTCACAATTCAATTTGTGAACAACTATTTGGTCTGCCCACTTTTTCCATACTACTACTCCAAGATGACAAGTCTAGGGCTATGGAGGTTGCCCTTCTTCCCCTTAACTCAATCTTCTACAATATAGTGAACTAGGAATAGTTGGCTAGCCCACTTGAATGCTACTTTAGTCCTTCAAATTTTTCATGTCCTTAGGCCAATACACCTACCCTTCTACCAATCTTGTTGTCCTTCACAAGTACATGACTTAGGGCTCTTCTTTGAGAGTCATCTAACAACCCTCCAATGGTACTTAGACTACCATCAATTTTCCCAACCACATTCAATTATTTTACTGATCTAGGGCCCACAAAATTTACCTTGTCTAGGGCTCTTCAAATTTGCCACGTAATAGTGATTTGAGTCCTCTCAAAATCACTATTCTTGTGTACCAATTTATTTGTTGTCCAATCTATGAACAAATCTAAACTACCCTTGTTATCATCCTTCTAACAATCTGTAGATGACTGAACTAGGTTCACAAATCATCCACTAACAATCCATTAACTAACTGTTTATAACCCGCTTCAAATATCTATCCAAAACTCTATGGAAAGTCCACCAAAATCAACTCGTCTTCATGTCAATCCATTCCTCATTACATGTGCTTGGGAATCCTACTCATGGCAAGATATTCTAGGTACAAAGATGTTCTAGGTACAAAGATGTTCCAAGACATGTGAGGTGCCGAGGAATGTTAGTGTACTGTTCCAAAGTAAGTTAAGGTGTGCCATGAGTGTTGAGGAGTGCTAGGTCTATCTCATTAATATAATTGACAGAGATTGATTATGTATTAAATAATATAGTTCCTACACACACTAGTGGAACTTTGTTTAAAGGAAATTTGCTAGATAATAAACCTAATAGAGATGAATCATGTGTTGGCTCATAGGAAAACTATATTCTTATGACTTGAGGGAGATGATACACACTAATTACTTCTTAAAAAATTGACTGACTATTATAAACAGTACAACCTTGGACACATAATGAAAAGTACTTCACAAAAATGGTCTTAAATCAATATATTTTGACAAAAAAATAGTAACAAGTACATAGCATCATCAAAAATTCATTGGAATGATCAATGATGACGAAGATTTTTTGACCGTCAGCGAAAGTAACCAAAAAGATCATTGGTGAGGGTCAATAAAAGATCGTTATTAGAAGTGTCACCAAATAGAAAATTAGTGATGGTCCTTTAACAACCCTCACCAAAAGTGTCACCAAAGAGAGAATTAGCGATGGGCCTTTAACAACCCTCACCAAAAGTGTCATTGAAAATGGCTTTGGTGACAAACCTTAAAGGACCATCACTATATACACTTACAACAATGATTTTTTAAAGACCGTCACCATATGCAACATTAGTGATGGACCTTAAAGGTCCATCACAGGCATGAAGCATCATCAAAAATTCATTGGAATGATCAATGATGACGAACATTTATTGACCGTCACCAAAAGTAACCAAAAATATCATTGGTGATGGTCAATAAAAGATCGTCACTAGAAGTGTCACCAAAGAGAGAATTAGTGACAGGCCCTTAACGACCCTCACCAAAATTGTCATTGAAAATGGCTTTGGTGACAAACCTTAAAGGACCATCACTATATACACTTACAACAACGCTTTTTTAAAGACCATCACCATATGTGACATTGGTGATGGATCTTAAAGGTCCATCACAAGCATGACCCTCACCAATGAGCTTTTTTCTTGTAGTGACAATTGCAACATTGATGGTCACATCTAGAGATGAACCTATGGAATCATAAGAAGGATGAAAATAAAATGAATCTTTTAGCAACAAATTGAGCAATCAATTTGAAAACAACTCCAATTTGGATGAGAATATTGTCTACACATGAAAATAGGAGGTGAATCTGAGTAGCCTTGATCAATAGGAAGAGAAAGAGATGACCAAACTCTTCCACATTGAGATCCAGGTTAAGGATATTAAGATAGATATTCTATTCAATTAAATATCACAAAAATATCATGTGGGATTCTACAATCCATAATCATAGTAATGTTATTTTTGGATATTTAACTATATATGTGGTGCAAGTGTCCACCCAAAACATTGGACATAATCCTCACACCACATACACAGTAAAAATCACCAAAAATAGAATTACTATAAAGCTTGCAATTTAATCTCATAGGAGTAGATATGGTTAAAAATATTGGATTATCGCATGGGGGATTCATTGGGGGAGAAATATCATGCCTCTTGGGTTCATATTGGGGGATATATATTGAGGAAAAAATGACATGATATATTGTGGGAAATATATGGGGGAAAGGGTTTTTATATTGGAAAGTAGCTCAAAATTAATGAAACAAAATAAATGGGTATAAAAATATTAATGGAAAAATCATACTTACAATATCTAGTGAAAATAGGGGTTTTTAAATTGGGAAGGTGTATTGGGTCGATATTGGTAGGGGGTTAAATTATGTGATTTTTAGAGGTATTTTCCAATATGTAGTCAAATTATGGGTATTATTTAATATTTCACGAATGTACATGATATGTCAGAGGTTCATTAAGTGAATCCCTCATGGATTAATAATATATAACTATCGTAATCCATATCCATTGGGATGGATAAACAAGGATGAAAAGATCAAGGTAACAAAATGGTGTAAGATTAATTTATTGTAAGTGTTAATTATTTTAATGAATTGGAATTGGATGTAGTCCCCTTTGATGTATTTTAAATCATGTTTAGAATTACCTACATTTACATGAGGCATATGATTGTGATGCAAAGATCCAACCAGTTTAGCCTCATCAAGGATGGGAAACCCTTCATCATCAACATGCACAAAGACAAGTTAAATATTTCACTTGTAAGTTCTAACCAAACCAAGAAATTGAGTGGCTATACTAATAAATATTTTTTAGTTTTCTGAAGAGAAAATTAGTCTATTGATGATTCAATATGAGCAAATGCATCCCTGGAGGTGTGTATTAAAGAATAAAAACATCAACTAGAAGGTTTTCTACAAGAATATAGGGAAGTGTTCGAAGATACTAAAGGGAAACGAATCAAGACATAAGTGGAGAACAAATGGTAGACCATATGCACCATAATTCCCAATGTTAACCACATTAAATCACTAGCTCATAGCTCACACTCCCATTAATGTTGTGCCCACTTATCCACTAAACTATTAATGACATAGCCCAATAATCACATCTCCTATAAACCTCCTAACCCATTAACCCATCAAACCCTTCATCCTCATTGACCACATGAAATACTATCAACTAAGGCTTACCATGGTTGACTAGTGTTGACCAATGTTGATCTTGTTGACCATGGCTAACTATAGTTAATTATGGCTAACCATATTAATTGCATTGACCTACTAACCCCTACCCCACTTGCCCATAAATATTGTGCCCACTTACCCATCAATCCATTAGTCATGTAGCTCAAGAATATCATCACTCAAAAACTTCCTAACCTAATAACCCAAATAATCCATAAACCATCCACTCTCATAGTCATATGGACCATTATTTATCACCATTGATTATCGACTGCCATAATTGACCATATTGAAAATATATGCCATACACACTATTTTTTAACATATTGACTGCATGAAGCCACCACCCCCTAACTTTCTCACTTAGGAACTCCATGCCCACTTGTCCACTAATCCACTAACCCATCCATCATCATTAATCATATAAACCATCGTTTGTTATTATTGATAAGCACTACCCATTGTTTACCAATGTTGACTGTGTTATCTATGTAAAGCATATGAACCATGGTTCATTATATTAATTACATTGACCCACCAATAACTATCCCACTTACCCATGAACACTGTTTATCCATTAATCCATTAACTTTGTAACCGAATAATCCCATCACCCACAAACCTCCTAACCCATTGATCATATTAACCCATCAACCTTGCACCCTTATTGAGCATGCATAACATCCTTGATCATGTTGAACACCATTGCCTATTAATTTCAATATTAATTGCATTTATCCACTTAACCTTACCCTACCCACTCACAAACGATATTCCCAACATTAATCCATTAATGGTGTAGTATATTAATCATATTACACATAAACCTCCTAAACCAATAATCCCTTTAACATGTCAACCCTATAATCAACCATATACCCTCATTGACCATATTGAGCATCATTGACCACCATTTCCCATGTTTTACCATTGTTGACCATATTAACTATAAATATCATATGCACCATCGTTCATTATATCAATTGCAGGCCCTCTGACCCTATCCCACTCTCTCTAAAATGTCATGACCATTTATCCACTAATCCATTCACTACATAACATGGGAATCCCATCTTCGACAAACCTTCTAAGTAAGTAATTCCATTAAGCCTGCAACACTTCACCATCATTGTCCATATGGACCATCAATAATTGTCACTCATAACTATTTCCCATGCTTTACAATCATTGATCATATTGACGATATTCAAAGGTGTTGGAATTAAACTCACTATAAGTGCATAAAAAATAGAGAAACACTTATCAATATCGCTTTTCTCCTCTCTGTATATCAAGTCCTGATGATGAGTCTTGGTATAGGCTCAAAACGTCGACAAAAACAATGAAGAACACTGTGGATCATCCGAATTCAATTTCTCAAAAACCACTCCACAGAAACCTACAAACTAAGAATATCGCTTTCTAATGAATACAATGATATATGATGTTTAGCCTTGCTTTGTAGTCACCAAACATGTGCTTACAAATTGCTTCAAAATTTGTAAACTCTGCAATTTTATTGATCCCCTACACCTTTATTTCACATGTTATCTATGAGTGCACAATAGTAGGCCTTACTACTTGTGCTGTCAATCTATTTCAAGAAATGTTAAAATTCTTCGAACCTCTTGATCTCCATAATCAATCAAGATGAAAGAAATTGTAGCTTTTACTAGGTTTCTAGGAACAACCATCTCTATGTATAAGCACCATAATTTTGCCATTTTGAATCTCCAAACAAATGACAAGAAATAGTTATTATAAGGTTTAATTATTTTACCACCATGTATTTCTTGATGTGCATAAATTATTGAGATTTTTTAAATTCTATTTGATATAATATTCATTCTCTAGGAATCTATTAGTAAACCATCAACTATTATTTGAACACCACCCTAGTTATCCTTTATTATCTTCCCATAGTCACTTTGACCATGGATATATCTCACATGCTCAACAATAAATGGTGCCCCAATAGCAAACAATACTTCTTAACTATGCATTACAAATATTACATATCTTCTATCCCTAGTTTCGCCTCTAGGTGAATGTAAACATAGAAAACTTATTTAAGTCAATTTATAACAAAGTAGTAACTTTAACAAAAAAAACATGTTTTTAGATTGTTGGTTTTCCTATAAATATGAATGAGAATGTAACACAATAACACTCTTACTCTATAGGATTATAGAACTAGAAAAACCTTCCCCACTTCACTCTTGTGGAGCACATGATCTTATTATTGAGACAAGCCCTTATGGGGATGTATATGTTTGTAATATATATATTTATATATATATATAAGCTCTACTATAAGAAAATCATTTCATAGAATTTGTATTAAAAACCATATATGCATCTAAAAAAAAATTTTTTGCCACTCACCCAAGATCAAATAAGTTTATTTTCTTTCAACATCCACATTTCATTTTATTCACATAAAAAAATTAAGAATAAATTAAACTTAAAATGAAAAAAAGAAAACTTTAAAATATTGTTTTTAAAACCAAAAAAATAACCTTAAAATATTAGGTTTTTAAAACTTTTTTTGAAATTAATTTTTGATCTTCTCTCCTCTCATCTTCACAATCTATTTTACTCATCCCTCCTCTCATCTTCCCAATCTATTTTACTCATCTCCCCTCTCAATGATCTCATTTCAACTTATACTCATAATTTCCTCTACTTTGCTCCTCTCCTTTTTTTCTCATATACAACATAACAATGAAGAAATAACAATGGAGAAAGATATCATGTTGAGGCCTAACACATATGCTCTTCTTTAGCGTCCAAAATTTTCCATGTAAACATTTTGGATTGAATTTTATGTACTTTTAACGAGTTATTTCCAACCATTACTCACTCTTTGTAGCTAGTTTATTTTCATTAACCTCATGGACTATGCTTTTTTATGACTCTGCTTTTGTAGTTGCCTTGCAGAGCAAGTTTGAATAAGTTGTATCATTTTAGCTTGCAACGTTAGCCCATAGTGGTTATCTGCATAACCATTTTCTTATATAAAATGCATCTATTATTTTGTAATAGAATTATGAAACATTTTATCAAAAATAAATAAATAAATTTATATACTTCTTGACAGATAAATTGACCAAATACATTTCTCATTAAGTTTCATTTTCTTCTGCAATTTAATAATTCTAATTTCATAGTTTGGCATAAGTACGTACATTATGTTTAAGCATTTACCGAGTTATATGGGGTGGCACGCATACGAAAGTTCATTAGACATGCTTTAAAATTCAATTTACATGCGTTTGCAGTTTCAATTTTAAATTAATGAAATGTCTATTTTTATGTTAATGTAGAACCATAAAAATACCACGTTTGTAGAGATTTACACGGGAAGAAATAGAGGAAAAAACGAACCACATTCAACGCTTCAAAATTTGAAGATGCGAAATATTTTTATTTAAATTAATTAATTTGTATTATAATTATTTCTTCTTATCTTTGTAATTTTAATATATTTAAGTGAAACTTAAACATGTCCATGGTGATATTCATTATCCAGGACGATTTTTTAATATATTGAGGTATTTAGTTCATTTAATAATAAGTAAAGAATTCTGTATTTAAGTTTATGTGATTTATAATGAATTAAGCAAATTTTTTTTGGTAGAAATTACATAAGGGAAAATGTTTGATCAACATGTTTCAAACCAACAAAGTGTAGTTGATACGAGATGAAGAGGCATACCATGGCAAAGTCTT
>APFE030853025.1:26011-77226 GCA_000404065.3 Pinus taeda | reverse complement strand
GTTGAAATATAGTCGTTACTTGAAATTATGTCTCTATGTTGTTCTTTATTTAAGTCTTTTCCATAGTCTACCTCTTCCTCTGGTCTTGATGATGAACAACACTTGTTGGTTCCAAATGCATCAGCCAAACATTTTCTCTTATATGATTTATATCAAAAAAAATACTTAATAAATAAATATCTTATTAATTAAATAAAATAAAAAATCGGAAATAATGAAAAGCAATGCTACTAAAAAGTGTTGAGTTAAACAATACCAATTAAAAACTACTCACTAGTCATAAAAATAATGGTAAAAGATATAAAATTTCATATACTAAATTCAGTTTAAAATTAAAAAGAAAATTATGAACTCGTAAGGCCTAAATGAGTAGAGAATATGTCCTCTACAAATATGAGGAAGGAATGGTGAGAGAGATGTACTTATGGGAATAAGAAAGGAATGGTGAGAGAGATTTATTTATCGGAATAAGAAGACACTTTATGAAAGGGAATGTGGAGATGATTTTTCATACAATGAAGCAATCAAATTCCACCAAAGTTTATATAGAAAATAATTATATTAACTCACATAATCGGGTAGAAAGGGTTTTTTTAGATGATTTCTCATAGCAACTAAATCTCACCAAAGTTTGCATGGAAAAATTTATATTGAACTATATAATTTGGTAAAAAGGTATTATAGTTATTATTTAGAATTTACCAAATGTTTTTAATTAATTTTTTTTAATGGTATTTTGATTATTGAAAATTTATTTTAAGTTAATAGATACTAAATTTGTTTTTATTAATGTTGTAAATTTTTTGGTTATATTGTGCACTTATAAATGATGAAATGGAATTAATCATAAAGTATAGGTGGAGGGTTATACAGAAAATTTTAGGAAAATAAGAGAGGTTAAAATTTTTTTTTGTCACTTTATGAATTTTTTATACAACCATTAAGAAACATTCCAAGTTCAACAACAAATCTAATAAGAAATAATCATATTAACCCACATAATTGGGTAGAAAGGGGATTATAGTTATTATTTGCAATTTTCCAAGTATTTTTAATTAATTTTTTATGATCTCTTGATTATTTGAAAATTGTATTAAATTAATAGATAATAAATGTTTTCCTACTAATGTTGTAATTTTTTGGTTATATCATATACCAGGTCCATATGTTTAATCATACACCTATAAATGATGAAATGGAACTAATCATAAAGCATAGGTGGAGGGGTTATATGGAAAATGTTAGGAAGATGTGAGAGGTAAAATTAATTTTTTCCACTTTATGTATTTTTAAACAATAAATAAGAGACATTCCAAGTTCAACAAAAAAAAAAAAAAAGCCAAATAAGAGATGTATATTCTTTGTATTTTCTATATAATAGTTTATTTTTCCAAACTAGTTCTAGTCTTAACGTAGGCACATAAGAAAAAGTGTCTTCTGCCATTAACGAGAAATTATTTGACACAAAAGCTTCCTCAATCACTATTTTCCAACTAGACCATAAGATTGGCAATTATTGCAAGTCATAGCACCATAATGTACTAATCCCTCTTCACCTTCACCCCTCTCTCTTTAGCGTGTACTTAGTGAGAAGACACAATATCCCCTCTCCATTTTTATCTCATTCAAGTTGCATAGTGTGCCCTTTAAAATATGATGCAATGTTTTATAGATCTATAAACCATATGCTTAGTATTTTTGTAAAGTTCCTCCATAAGTCCTAGATGAATGGTTATGCTGGAAATGGTCCTCTCCTTACTAATATTGATAGACAATGTGAAGGGCTCATTCATGCTCTTTTTCATATATAATGCTTGTTGTTGTAGGGTAGAAATGTATTGTCTCATTTCATTTGTTCTCCCTAAAAGAAACCTATTTTATTGTATCCTCACTATATATACATTAGTTGTTGCTACAAGGTAGAAATTCCAGATATCTCTTATGAAGGTATCTACAAGATATGAGAGAAAAACTATATCCCTAGACATCATGATCTAGGGTATTAAACTATAGATATTGTACTAAATGGGAGAAGGAGGTAATGACCCTAACCCATCAAATGTGGAAATTTTGAGAGTACAACCCATGGATCATATGATCTCAAAATGTGGAATAAGATCGTCTTCTTCACAAGTGCAAGATTAAAATTGGGTCTTTTAATCAAATGACTTAGTTTAAATGATTTATTAACCAAGGTTGCATGTATGTGAATGCAAGAGGAAAATTAAGTTGTCATTATGCTTCAAAATCAAACTAAAATGACGAGTAAACAACAATAATAAAAAAGAAAACTCAGTAAACATTTGATGATGGAGTTCGTCCCTCCTGGACTATGTCTCCGGGTCCGCTTTGAATATGCAACTGTTTTATTATGAATGCTTCAAATAGTTTCTTTACATGAGATTTCACCAAATGATCTATGCTCGCAGGCACTGTTGGTCATGGTAGAAAGAAAACCTTCTATCGTAGCTTTCCAACACCTATCTTCATTCCTGAAAAGGCCCAAAGATGGCCAAGAAATGCTCAAAAGAGAATCTGTAGGCATATACCAAAACTCTAATTCTGAAGCTCCATTCAACTCCTGTCACTCTAAACTGAAGCGCAATTTCTGCCTTGGATTTGGTTTCCTACTTCCTAAAAGGTTTTGCCTCTAACTTTGAAAAGGCTTTGATAGGCTTTGGAATGCCTCTCACCTTCTCCTTGGCAAGGCTAGATTACCACCACCTCTCTACAAGGTTTTCATTTCCTTTCCCTTTATGCTTCTTCACTCAATGCATTTATAAGGTGGAACTAAACTAAGTTTAGGAATTTGTTTTAACTTATTTTATGGTGGCCAAATAAAATGGCTCGATGTTTTAATTCATAATCAATATAGTTTCAAAACTATATAACAAATTCTTTTAAAGCGCATTAGCTCTAAAACTATTTCCTATAGTTTCATTGGCCAAAAGCGCCATTATCAAATGAGATCTTGACACTTGTATGTTTAAACAACCATAAACATTAATAGCATACCTAGGCGCATGAAATATTCATGCATACCATAGTTGGTATATGGTTTAAAACCCCACACATATATCTATCCAAATGTGGCTCATAACCAAATTTTTTAACCTTTAACCATAAATCCTATGGTTTTGGCATTAACTTTGGAGCTTGTACCTATCGACATGTGACATGGTAGCTTTCGGCAGTTAGGCTTGCTATGGTCCAGTGTTTTGCGGTTAACACAACACATCCACTGCTCGGTTGGCATACCTTCTCCATAGTGGCTTAGTACATTTCACCGATAGTTAACACATCACATCTAGTGCATATCCTCTATGGATTGTTGGAATATTTCTCTGACATTTTGCACAACACATTCAGTGGTAAGCTCCACCACAGTCATTTGGCACACTACTGGTTGATGCCATAATCCGATGGCACGTTGGCATGTTTCTCCGACGGTTTTCACAGCACATCCTTTGTAGCACATTATTGGTTGATGTCATAACTTTGACGACTAGCAATCCCACTAACTGGACCATAGGTGGTCCTTGCCATCGGACCCCGCAACTACAATGTCTTCATGCCACCTCCAAATGTTCGCAACTGAATGTTCACTGAGCGGTACTGAACCAACACTCCTCCTCTAATGGCTCATTGGCATCCATCATCATGCTAACTGGACCCTTTTCGATAGACTTGGAACTCCGCCCACATATCTTGCACCAAGGGTTTATTACATAAGTTTTGCACCATGGTCATTTTCCATAATTTCGATAGCTAGCACATTGGCAATTTACAAACCCCACAAAGTATAAAGTTTCACATAGGTTTTAAAAACCCATACTATATAGTTTACCTCTGCCAATTTAATAATGTGCTCAATAGGTTTACATATGTTTTAAACATCTTTCCTCTCCCTTTGTGCGATAGACGTTAGGTTTGTGACCATACATTGTGTTATTATAACTTATGATATAAGATAGATTCCACTCCAACTTTAGACCATAGGTTTAGTGCATTTGTGCTCACATAGCTTGAATCTTAAGCATGTTTTACATTTAAGTAAAATGCACACCATTTGTATACATGGTATTTCATATGGTTTAGAAACCATAGACTTGTAACTGCACCATATACTAATTAATGCACCCATGACAGATAAAATGAACCTTTAATCAACCAAAAACTAAAATCTCATCACACACCTAGAAAGTGCACTGGAGAGGAACTCAAACATTTTTGGTTGTATGAACTTGGCCTTGCCACATGTCAAATAGTGAAAATGTCACATGGCCAGTGAGGCCCCTTTTTATTTGTTCACCTCAAACTTTGACAGACAATTTCTCCATCACCCGGAGGCCAAATGCAAATCTAGAGATACCACTAGAATCATCATGTCGAGCTCTTCAACCTACCATTGTTTTTCCAAGAAACTGGGATGGTGAACTCCTGCACAAGCC
Organism: Pinus taeda; assembly: GCA_000404065.3. Taxonomy (NCBI): domain Eukaryota; kingdom Viridiplantae; phylum Streptophyta; class Pinopsida; order Pinales; family Pinaceae; genus Pinus; species Pinus taeda. The sequence continues at coordinate 72,775 of APFE030853025.1, read as the reverse complement.
AAGAACAATTTCTCTACCTAGGAAAATCTTGGTCATTTAGAAAACTTCGACTTAACTTACAAGATCCATCTCATATCACACCTCCCAAAAAAAAAAAAATTTTGGACCTCCAAAAGTTTTATTAAAAATATGATTTTATTACAAACAGGTAACATAATAAAAGGGATTCATCTGAGTCCTAGTTACAAACTTGACTAGTCCTATTGAGGAGATGACTTTTTATAGACTCACATTTATACATATGGCATATAATCTTCCCAATTCCAGGTAGGAGACCGTTCTAGAGACTTACATTACTTTGCTCCAAGTTTGTTTGTTGTCTCTTTCTCTACTGGTGCTGGTGTTGTCTCATGGGGCAGTACCGGACATGCACTTTTCATGTGTCCTCTCGGCTTACATTTAGGACAAATTCTTTCTCTGGATTTTGTACTAGTTGTCTTTTTGTTGGATTTTCCCAAACTCTCTCTTGATGATGCAGAGTCCTTGTATAAATGAAGTAAAGTCTTCCCGTGACGTTTCTTTAATTATAGCATTGTATCATCTTTCTATGGCTGGCTCTTGGTAGCAACTATTTTTTTGCTGAACATATTCTGCTTCCAGCATTCTTGTACATAATGTGAATTACTACCACAAAAGGTACATGGATAAATCATTTTAATAACCTTTAACATAAAGTTTTGACTTAAGGACTCACCTTATGAATCACTCCTCAAGTGATTTGTATATTTACCTTTGCGGTCTTGTAGCTTCTTCAGCATCAGGTGTGGGTGTAGGGACCAACATCGATCTGCAATGTGACCTCTCTTCCCGTAGTAGTCACATATTGATTGGTCATATCCCAAGCCTTCATGTTTCATCCTTTCCTACACGGATATCGGTTTGAGCTTACCTTGGCCATGCTTGTTGAGGCCTTGTCCCTGTTGATATCCCATCTTGTTCATCAACGACATACCCATTCATCTGGTATGTCTTTCAAATGCTCCAATATCCTGATTATTGGAAATATCATCCTTCTTCGAATCATTTCTTAGTGATTCTCGAGTATAAAGACAGTCCTCAAAATATGAGGAAAAGGTTGTGATAGGTTCTTCTACTGACTGTGATTTTGGAGTCATTGACAGAGATGAACTGTATTCATCTTTCTGGTGAAGAGGCAAGACTTCATTTTTCCCTTCAGTAGATGAACTTTGAATTGATGAACTATTTTTCCTTTGACTCTTCTACAAAGCTTCAACCTTTGCCTGTAGTCTTTGCTTATCCTCTTGCAAAGCTTGCACCATTCGCCACAATGTAGTTTTCGCCTATTGAAAATATTGATTGAACTCTTCAAGTTCTTTCAACCTATGTTGCCTTGAATTTTTACCCATTCCTATACTTTATGAGAATCTACTCTCTCTTTCCAATCTCGGGATTGGCCTCTTCAAGTTTCCCTTCTCCACATTGTGACCTAGATCTAGTCAAAATTGACAAATATCATGTTTAATCATGATAAACCTTGCTCTGATACCAAAATATGATCTGAAAATCAGAATAAGATCACCTTCTTCACAAGTGCAAGATTAAAATTGGGTCTTTTAATCAAATTACTTAGTTTAACTAAGCTCTTAACCAAGGTTGCATGTTTATGAATGCAAGAGGAAAATTAAGTTTTCATTATGCTTTAAACATCAAACTAAAATGACGAATAAACAATAGTAATAAAAATGTAAAATCAGTAAACATTTGATGATGGAGGTTGTCCCTCCTGAACTACGTCTCCTAGTCCGCTTCGAATGTGCAATTGTTTTATTAGGAATTCTTCAAAGATTTCCTTACATGAGATTTCGCCAACTAATCTGTGCTCGTAGGCACTACTGGTTACTGTAGAAAGAAAACCTTATATCTTAGTTTCCAACATTTGTCTCCATTCCTAAAAAGGCCCAAGGATGGCCACGAAACGCTCAAAAGAGCATCTGTAGGCATATACAAAAACTCTGACTCTAAAGCTCCATTCAACTCCTATCACTTAAAATTGAAGCACAACTTTTGTCCTAGATTTTCTTGCCTCCTTCTTGAAAGGTTTCACCTATGACTTTGAAAAGGATTTCATATGCTTTGGAATGCCTCTCACCTTCTCCTTGACAAGGTTGGATTACCACCACCTCTCTACAAGGTTGTCATTTCCTTTCCCTCTATGCTTCTTCACTCGATGCGTTTATAAGGTGGAACTAGGCTAAGTTTAGGAATTTGTTTTAACAAATTGTATGGTGGCCAAATGAAATGGCTCGATGTTTCAATAAATAACCAATATAGTTTCATAACTATATAAAAAAATATTTTAAACTTCATTAGCTCTAAAACTATTTCCTATAGTTTCATTGGCCAAAAGCACCATTATCAAATGAGCTCTCGCACTTCTATGTCTAAACAACCATAAACATTAATTTCATACCTAGGCACATGAAATATTTGTGCATACCATAGTTGGTATATGGTTTAAAACCCCACACATATATCTATCCAAATGTGGTGCATAACCAAATTTTTAAACCTTGAACCATAACTCCGCTGGTTTAGGCATTAAATTTGGAGCTTGAACCTGTCGACATGTGACATGGTAGCTTCTGGTGGTTAGGCTTGCTACGGTCCAATGACTAGCAGTCAACACAACACATCCATTGCTCGGTTGACATAACTGCTCCCTGGTGGCTTAAAACATTTCACCAATGGTTAACACATCACATCCGACGCATATCCCCCATGGATTGTTGGCATATTTCTGCGATGGTTTGCATAGCACATCCGGCAGTCGACTCCACCACAGTCACATGGCACACTACTCATTGATGCCATAACACCGATGGCATGTTGGCATGTTTCTCTGATGGTTCGCACAGCACATCCTTCGTGGCACACTACTATTTGATGCCATAACTCTGACGGCTAGAAATCCCACTGAATGAACCATAGGTGGCCCTTTCCATCGGACCCACAACTGCAATGTGTTCATGCAACCTCCGAATGTTCACAACTGAACACTGATTGAGTGGTATTGAACCGACACTCCTCTGAAAGCTCATTTCCATCCACCCTCATGTTGATTGGACCCTTACCGACAGACTTGCAAATCTACCCACATTTCTTACACTAAGGGCTTATTACATACGTTTTGTACCATGGTCATTTTCCATAACTCTGATGGCTAGCACATTGGCAATTTACAAACCCTGTAAAGTATAAAGTTGCACATAGGTTTTAAAAACCCATATTATATAGTTTACCTTTGCCAATTTAATAATGCGCTCAATAGGTTTACATATGTTTTAAAGATATTTCACTCCCTTTGTGCCATAGACATTAGGTTTGTAACCATACATTTTGTTGTTATAAGTTATGGTATAAAATAGATTCCACTCCAACTTTGGACAGATTATTGCATTTTTGCTCACATAACTTGAATCTTAAGCATGTTTTACATTTAAGTAAAATGCACACCATTTTTATACATGGTATTTCATATCGTTTAGAAACCATAGACTTGCAACTACACAATATATTGATTAATGCACCCATGCTAGATAAAATGAACCTTTAATCAACCAAAAACTAAAATCTCATCACACACCTGGAAATGTGCACTCGAGAGGAGCTTGAACCTTTTTGGCTGGATGAACTTGCAATATTCATGCATACCATAGTTGGTATATGGCTTAAAACCTCGCACATATATCTATCCAAATGTGGCACATAACCAAATTTTTAAACCTTGAACCATAACTCTGATGGTTTCAGCATTAACTTGGAGCTTGAACCTGTCAACATGTGATATGGTAGCTTTTGGTGGTTAGGCTTGTTGTGGTCAAGTGTCTGGTGGTTAACACAACACATCCATTGCTCGGTTGGCATACTTGCTCCCTAGTGGCTTAACGCATTTCACCAACGGTTAACACCACATCCAGCGCATATCCTTCGTGGCTTGTTGGAATATTTCTTTGATGGTTTGCACAACATTTCTTAGTTGTATCTTTGCTTTAATTCAATTTCAAATATGTCTCTTACTCAAAATGTGAAGTGGTATTTAGAGCATTGTTATAAGCTCCACCTAGTCACTGAGATGTGATGAAACAACACAACCTACAATTCTACCAATAAAACCATAAAGGATACAAATTGGAAGATTAAAGCTTCATTAACGCACTTCTCGTTTTCTTAATTTATAGTTCTTTACTTGATGAATGTTTGTTAGATATCCTTTCAATCATTAACTAACATAGTGAAGAGAGTATTGTTACATGAGTCATTCACCCATAGAGGCAATGAAATATTGTAACGTGATTTCCTACAAATGAAGTTGTGATGGATTTAGATTCAAGGATTATGCATTGTTTCATCTAAATTTTAAATTTCAAATCAAAATTTATGCTTGTATAGAATTTGGATTTACATCACAATAGACCACGGGGGCTTCACTTGATGAACCTATGACATCGCGTGCATTCATGGCATACTAAACAGTACCTTTAATTTGAATACATTTTGGAAATACCTCTAAAAATCGCATTATTTAGCCCCCTACCAATATGAACCCAACACACCTTCCCAATTTAAAAAACCCCTACTTTCAGTAGATATTGTAGATATTCATTTTTCATTAACAATTTTTATACCCCTTTATATTTTTTGATTAAATTTGAGTTCCATTTTTTATACCTGCCAATGTAAAAACCCTTTACCCCCTATTATATGTTCAATATATTATGTCATTTCGTAAAAATGAAGAATATTGTTCAAAATTTATATGATATGTCAACTGAGGACCCTAATGATTTTCTCTCCAAATTTGATATTTTGTGTCGTACCTATGGATATATAGATGATACACATGAACTTCATTTGATTTTAGCCATTTTAAAAGGGCAAGATCTAAAATGGTTTATGCAGTTAGGTGAACATACTATAGCATATTGGGATAACATGCACAAAATATTTCTTGAGAAATACCATCCATATTGTAGTGTTAGGAACTCTAAAGAATATTTCTTTAGGATGTCTCAGTGGGAGGAAAAAGCCTCGGGGGAGAATTTAGAAAGGTTTTATTACAATTTAACATAATACGAGCAAAGTGCATTAAATCCATATATTATTCATACAAATTTATTAAAAGGTATCAAGGACAAATTCATATATGTGCTTAATCTTATGGGAGCAAGTGATATTTCCTATTTACCTTTTAATCAAATTTATGAGTTATGTAGGAAATATTCTAGGGAAAGAGCTAAAGCTAGCAAGGGAGAAAGGGAAACAATTTCCAAAGTCACCAAGTCGGTTATAGGAAGTGAAACAAGGGAAAAGTTAGGAAATTTGTAGGATAACTTCAAAACTAACCTATCATATATAGTTGGTTCTCAAATTGATATTTTGAAAGTCGAGAAGAGGTAGGGAGAACAAAATGAAGTTTTGTCAAATTTTCCCTAAATGTAGGAAATCACATCCATTAAGAGTTGCACATTATATAGTATTCAATTTTGTGGTATATGTGTAGATAAGAATTCAATATAAAATCATTCAACAATACTAAAGTTGAAGGCAGGCTACAAAGGAGAAATGATGAAACAAAATATTTTTACTATGTTGCACCTGGAAGATCTTAACAACCAAGAGCAACAACTATGCCTTAGGATCCTACTTAGAAATTTCCTAAGTATTATAATCCTGTACAAAATTCATGTAGTTCCCCTCTGACTTAGTAGGCATGACCTCCTCGATAAGCCCAAAATCAACTCTATCAACAAGATTAGCGAGAACATACTTATGGAAACCAACATCCCTACAATCCTCAAATCAATCACTATTTCCTCAATAAAAATCCTTCCTCCCTCAAAAATACCCACAACAACAACACTTCCCATTTCCTCAATACCTAAATATGTAAAACAACCATATCTTGTACTTTATTCAACACAAATAACACATCCATAACAACTACAATTTCCTTCTAACCAACCACCTCCCAGACCTACTCAATTACCATCTTAGCTAATGGAAAATCCTAATAAGAAAGTGGAAAAACACATTTACAATATTGAAGGTGAAAATTTTCCCACATATTCAGTTATCTTTGTACAAGATATCTAGTTAAGGTCTAGAAAATCACTTCATAAGAAATCCCTTGTAGCGATAGTTGAAGAAAAAGAGATTCCTAACAAAAGTTGCACTACAACTAAACATAATTCTATAGATTCTCAACATGATCAATCATAGGTGACCAAATCACCTCATTTTCTAGAGAGATTGAATTTTGAAAATCTAATGATCCCTTGTGATTATGATTTCTTAGATGAATTAAAGAATATTTGTGTTAAAAGAGATCCACAAGCCATATAAGTCATTGTAAAGTTACCAAGTCTAGTGTCAAAAAAATTACAAAGAAAATTATGTTGATCTATGTATACCAAAGGATATAATTCTTATCAACAATATTTCTATTTTAAATACCTCAATTAACTTAGGTACAACTACCATTGCAATTATTATGAAAACCATGCAAAATTTTAACATATGTGATATTCGATCAACACACACAATAGTAGAATTAGAAAATAAATCTAATGTAAAATATGAGGGTGTAGTAGATGATGTAGAAATTAATGTGTAGATTCTAAACAACACATGAAATTTTATAAATCACAAGGCTAGAAGCTACTCTACTCATCTGCGGAAGAAAATTCACGATCGAGGATACAAATCATTAACATGCATCAAGAATAAATACACATGCACAAAGATTTATCTAGGGGAAAGCAACTACTCAAAGAATCTGGATGAATACAATATACTCTTCTCAAGCTTGAGCTTAACCTGCACCTATATCTTCTATCCTCTACATGATTGAATGACCTTGGCCAAAATTTAGAGCCTCCAAGCCCCTATTTCCTTGTGTTCCTCAAGGAATTATCCCCCTATTAATTAGGAAATTCCTCAATTTGGATTGTGCAATTCCTATAGGTCCTTCTCTGACTACATGCATGACTTGTACAACTTGGAATAATTTACAATTGATAGTATAAATCCCTTGAATACCAACCTCAATTGAGTGGTCGAATTTTGTACATGCATGAGTTAATTTAGGTTGATTGATTAGTTAACTGGATCATCACTCAGTGTGAAAAAATTTACACACCCTTGTCACTCGTTGTGAAAAAAGTTACACACCCTTCACTAGACCTCCACCAGTTCCACCGACAGTGAGAACTAGTTACACTAACAATAACTCAAATTAACTGAAGTAGATTACTATAAATTAGCAATCAATCATGTAGAACTAAACTCAAGTGTCTCCAACTTGAATTTAGTGAGTTAACTAAGTGACAACAGTCATGTAACCTCACTTAACTACCTCCAAGTATTCTGCTGAAATTGAAATTCGAATTTCTCCTAATTTAATCAATGGAAAATTAAATTATGAATTTATTTCTACATTTTCAACACTCTCTCTCTACAAGAAAAGGATTATCAGATACCCCAATCATGCTTATATGGAACTTAAATTTTCCTCTTGATAAAGACTTTGTCAAAATATCTACATCGTGTTCCTCTGCCAGAATGTACTGCAACAACGTAATCTGCCTCTACACACATTCTCGTAGATGGTGATACTCAATGTCGATATGCTTGGATCGATCATGAAATACTAGATTCTCAGAGGGTTTCATACAACTCTGATTGTCATAGTAAATCATTGTAGGATCCATATTCTAACACCCGACAAAAATCTTTCTCATCTAGATAGCCTCACATGCTACTTGACTTTTAGCCATATATTATGCTTCTACTGAATTTAGTGCCATGGATCTCTACTTACTATTGTACCAAGAAACTGTTGTTGACCCAACATTGAAAAGCCCTCCTGAAGTGCTCTTCCTATTTTATGGACTCCCCACCAAATCTGCATCTTTGAAGCCTTGCAAACTCCACTCCCTCTTTCCATATTTACCAAAGACCAAATTGATTAGTTCCTCTAAGGTATCTCAAAACTTCCATTGTTTCCTTTCAATACAGTTTGGTTGGCCTAACCATGACTTGACTAAGTTGGTTAACTGCATAATACATGTCTGGTCATGTGCTCACCATTTATGTAAGTGAATCCACAAGTTTCCTATAAATTGCAGCCTCCACTTCCTCACCTAAAGTAGCATCCTCTTTCCTCCAGTTACCTACTAAAGGAGTGTCCATGGATTTTCTACTCTCCATGTGAAACTTCTTCAATATCTCATTGGCATACTTTTTCTGAGAGACAAACAGCTCCCTATATCCTTGCCATACTTCCAAACCGAGGAAATAATGCATAAGTCCCATGTCCTTCATCTCGAACTCTCTTGCAAGGTCTTTCTTGGAAGATCTGATCAGCTGCCCATCACCAGTAAGGATCAATTCATCGACATATAACAAAATAATCAATAATTTACCTTCTACCACAATGTGATAAAGGTTTTCATCTACTGCACTTTTGGTGAAGCCCAAATTGGTGAGGTATTTTTCAATCATGGTATACAAAGCACGGTGTAATTCCTTGAGTCCATACAACGCTCGCTTGAGTCTACACACATGTGAATCTCTGTCAAAATTCTCAAATCCCTCTGGCTTCTCAATAGACACCTCCTCCTCAATAAATCCAATGAGGAATGTTTTATTCACATCCATTTAGTGGATCTTCCACCACATCTATGGTGAGAGTGATATAATTGACATGATGGATGAGTAAATTGCTACTAGAGTAAAGGTCTCCCCATAGTCAATTCCCTCCACCTGAGAGAACCCCTTGGCCACAAATGTAATACTCTTTGCACACATCTACCCAAGTAACCAGCCAACTAGGGTAAACATGCGACGAGAGGCTACTATGATTGGATTCAACATCCTATGTAACCTTAAGGAAGTGGAATAGGTGGAACACATCAACCAACCTATCTACATCGACAATGGAAACCTTGGGAGACATGTCAGCTACTCAGACATCCTGTCCCTAGGTCAAAATAATGTTTTGGACATCTTAAGCCTTAGTCACTCCCATGTTATAGGAAAGATATTATCTAGAACCCAAAGTCGCTCTCACAGGCTTACTTTCCAGTGACATTACACTAAATCTGTCAGTGTTATGCCAGTGACCGTGCGATTTGAGCCACTTTTTCAGGCCCAGATTCCACGTCACTGCCAAGAATGGAATGATAACTCAGGATCAGTAAAAGAACATGGAAATAATGATGCAAAAGAAATAAGTTCAACAAGATCTTAATGATACCCCTAATAGCCATGGAAAACATTTCATCAAATATATCATAACATGTAACCTACATGTGTAAAAAACATAATTAAGTGTAGGGATCTCATACTTATATGAGAAATGCTATGAACCATTGTTCCCTCATGTCATTTACTGCATTATCATCTATTAGACCATAGATACATTATCCATTCATTTACAACTAAAAACATGCTGAGATCCATACATAGTTGTTGTCATAAAACATACATATAACCAACATAATAGGGACAGAAATATCATAAGCATCTCAGCCATAAAATTCACGTATACATTAGTACATTTACACATGAAAATCAAGGGAATGAATTTCTCATTAATGAATGCATTAAACCAACTGGAGATGGGACTACCACATTCCACCCGATAGAATGGTTGAGCCAAATCTCTCATCAGCCATTCACCCTCATTCCATATTCTAAGCATGAATGAGAGACTCAAACCAAAAGAACCAACCATGGCATTCAAAGTCTAAACAACCTCACCCTCTTCAATAGAAACCAAGCTTTACCGTAATCCATCCTAGATGAGTAGGCCATCACAATGAACACATTATAGCAGGATTTACGTGATCTCCACCTGATCATTAGGCCAAATAAGCATGGATGCCACCAAATTTCTCCACCTACACCGAGAGGAGTTTTCCTATCTCCTAGTCTCTCGGGATTTACTACAATCCAAACCTGGATTAGTAGGCCCTAAACTGATACCCACTTTCCAAGCTTTACTGTATATCCCAAACTCGGGATTACTAGGCCTAACGGAAAGAAAATCACCTCTTGGATTTACCATATATCCTGCCATTCACCAGCAAGGATTCCTAGGCCAACCGAGGAAACACAATCCTAACTTTACCGCAACCCACAATCTAGCTCAAGGGTCACTAGGCCAGTGGATTTACTATGATCCAGAGTTCGATTTAGGAACCACTAGGCCATGTGCTCTATCATTCATAGATCCACCCCACTCATCTTTGAATCCATCCGGAAATCCATCTCAACCAAAACATGAGAACACCGTCATACCATGGCTATCCAGAAATGGAAAGGCTAGGTTGGAAACACTATTACCCTTGGCAAAAATCATGCCATAATAGAAAAAGAACTACATGCAATACCGTGCATGCTAAATCTAGAAAGGAAAATACACATGAAAATTGATACCTGCAATGAATCCTGATATAGCTACTTGATCCTGCCTTTCCCTGCTTGATCTTTTCTTCCTCTTGCCTTTTTTGTATTTCTTGCTCGAATGCCAAAATGATCCAAGAAAACTCTAAGTGTCCAAGAGTGAGAGTGAGAGAGAGAGAATAATTAGAGAGCTCCAAAACTCAACTGACAAAAGGTTACCAAGTAATCCTCAGAAACCTTTTTATGAATGAGGCCTCTATTTTCTTCATTTTCCACTATTTTCCTTCAATTTCCTCCTCACATTCAACCTGTGACCTTTCACCTCCCTTTTCTCCTAATTTCCATTATTTTCATAAATAAATGTGCCAAAAATGTCTTTTTTCCATTCCAAATCCTTAACCATTGTATTTTCCAATTTCCATAGCGATAAACAACCAAATGAACAGACCCTAGGATGTCTTGCCCAACATTCAACTTGGAATAAGTGTCCCATCAACCGTGGTTATTATTTTTTCCTTTATTAACTTTTATTACATGGAATTTTCACCAGGGTTGTTACAGAACCCTACTCAGGGAAAACCATCCTCGGTGTTATACCACACCAAGGCCTTAGAAAAACCACTGAAAAGAAAACATACTCCCCATGGAGATTTATAACATAGCTCAATGCAATATTTATAATGATCACCCTGTTGAAAAACAAACCAACATCATAACAACATAATAACATGACATCATAATGACATGACACCCATACCACTTATTTGATCTTTATGACATAGCCCATGGAAGTATTTACATCCATATACATATGTACATATAGAAAAATCATCAAAACATGTACCAAAACATATACTAAAGCATATACCAAAATCATGCCAAAACACAAGTTCAAAACCGCTTTGCCTCAACCAACAACAAGGAAGGATACATAGCCTGCATCTAATATTTCATCTCCCATGTAGCTTCATCAGGCCCAAACTGCTTCCATTTCACTTTAAATTGCTCCATTTCTCAGTTCTAGAGCATGAGCACCTTTTTATGCAATATAAATCGAGGCTTTGGCTAGAATTCTCCATCGGGTTCCACCTGCAATACAAACCAATCAATCACCTAATTAGCATCTTTAACATACTTCTTAAGAAATGATACATGGAAAAGATCATGGACTTTCACTATCAGAGGTAGTGCAAGTTGATAGGCTATTGGCCCAATCCTCTCAATGATACTAAAGGGTCCCCAAAACCATGTTGCCAGCCTAGCACATGATCCAATCCATAAGGAAATCTTCTTTGATTTGATGTGAAAGTACATCTGTTCCCCAACCTAGAACTCCTTGAACAAACTGGTCCTATATGCATAAATCTTCTGCCTATCTTGTGTTGCCTTTAGATTCCTATTTATAACTTGCATTCTTGTTCCATGTTTGCCAACATATCTTGTCTAATCAATACCCTGTTAACTGGATCACTCCAACTAATGGGAGTATTGTAACTCTGCCCATACAATGCCTCAAAAGGACTCATCCTTAATAACTCCTGATAACTGTTGTTTTATGCGAACTCTACCAAGGGGAGATACTCTTCCGACTTCCGTTTCTAATGCACCACATACATCCTCAACATGTCCTTCAATATCTTGTTGGCCCTCTCTCTTTGTCCATCTTTTTGCAAATGAAAAGTTGTACTAAAGGTGAAATTTCTACCAAAACCTGCAAATAACTCCTTCCAAGACTTGGAAGTGAACTTCACATCCTTGTCTGACACAATATTCTTTGGGACACCATGCAATCTAACCACATCTCTAATGAATACTTGTGCCATATCGCTAGTTGATAATGTAGACTTCACTAGAATGAAGCGTGTAACCTTCGTCAACCTATCCACAACAATCATGATGGAATCATGCTTCCTCACTGTCTTCATAAACCATGTAATGAAGTCCATGGAAATGACCTCCCATTTCCACTCTGGAATCGTAATTAGTTGTAGTAGTCCACCTAGATTCTTGCACTCTACCTTCACTTGCTGACAATCAAAACACCTAGCCATAAACTCTACTACATCCTTCTTCTGATTTCAACCAATAGTAGAATTTCTTCACTGTAGTCAATGTCTTCTAATAACCTCGGTGACCTAAATTAGTTTTCGCATGAAACTCTCTCAATCTCACCCTCTTGAGCTCACTACTATCTGGAACATATATCCTATCTCTAAATCTAACCAATCCATCCACTGTAAGACCATAATCTCTACCTTGTGGACCTGCACCTATACCTGTACATGTACCTGTGACTATACCTGTATTACCACCTATACCTTTACCACTACCTGTACATATACCTATACTAATACATGTACATGTACCACTACCTATACCTATACTTGCACATGTACATGTACCATTATCTATACCTATACTTTCACATGTACATGTACCTGTACTACGACATGTACCCTACTCCAACCTGTGCACAATCTCCATATACCTGATATCCTGCTGACTTGCCTACAATATCCTATCCTATAGATTTGTCCCATAGGAGCTCATAGCTACCAACAGATTTACCTATACCCACCTGCTGAGAGAATCTGCCACCCTATTATCTTTACCTTTGATGTACCTGATCTCAAAATAAAACTCACTGATCATGGCCAACCATCTAGCCTACCTGGCATTCAGATTCGATTGATCAAATAAATACCTCAACCCAATATGATGACTCATCAGTACAAACCTCCTACCAAGAAGATAGTTCCTTGACATATTCAATGCATGTATGATCACTACTAACTCAATATCATGTGTCAAGTAGTTCTACTCATGCTCGTTTAGTTTTCGTGACTCATAGCATACCATCTGTCCATACTACATAAGGACTCCACCAGGTCCTCTCTCGCAAGCATTTGTGCATACTACAAACTCTTTTTCCAAATCTACAATCTATATCATTGGGGCATGTGTCAACTGTTAGCACTCCAGGAAACTCTCCTAGGTTTTAGCTCGGAGATGCCTGGTAACATATAAATCTTCAATATCGTTCTCTGAACTATTGGAATGGATTGGGGTTTAGATCAAGTCAGATGACTGTTTTAACTCTGTTTTCACTCAAGACATGCATGAACACCCTTAGCATGACAAGGCTTTTGACCACTAATGCTCAATAGTTTATAGATTCAATGAGTAGATGGAGAATCCTGAGTGTACCAGCAAATACATACATAAGCACATATAAATGGCTAGCTACAGAAAGTAAATGAAGCTTGCAAATCTAATTTATCAATGCAGAGGTAAGATGACAGTTATCTGGCATTAGATAGAAGAAAACATGAATAACCTATCAAGTGCAAGCTTAGAACAGAGGAGAAGATGGAAATTGAACATGTAATAGCAAAAGAAGCTTGTATTACTAGAATGAAGATGAGACGCTGGGAGGAACAGAGTATCCACAATCTCCAAAAGTTCAACCTCTATTACTTTGAACTTTCATCCATTTATAGGCTTTTTACAATACTCTCGAACTCTCTGAGGCTCGAGATGTCTTAATTTATCCCCTCTATCTTCTAACTACTTGATGTCATAACTAGTCAAACATGAGCTCAAAGAGCTATGTTTCTAACAAACATGGTAATCAAATTCTGGTAACTTCACCATGCTGTCAGGTGGCTCACTCGTGCCAGCGATGTTCCATGATCATTTCTGTTGGTTCGGCTGCATCGTGTTGTTGTTTTTTCCCCTTTCGGCCATGCATTCTATTATTTCAATTCAACTGTCCGGCTGTCAAAAACACTGACAAAGCCAACAAATTTCCTCCCTGGGTGACTAGTGGGAAGTGGGGTATGGGGGGCATTGTATCGGGAGGAATGGTCAGAGGAGAGAAATCGCCAGAGGATTGAAGTCAGGGCAGGAGCGAAATAAGTCCAAACTGCCAGATCTTAGATGGGTATATTGAACGACTATTAGGTGGAGGAGGTGCTCGAAGGATAACGCCTGGGAGCAGTTTTTACTCAAGAGGAAATCATTTATATCGAGCGGTCATCAGGCGATAAGTGTAAAGGTCGGAGCTCGCCTGATTCCATTCATCGAGCACCATGTAGTAGCGGAGGAGAGTGAGGAAACCGATTTATCGGGCAGGTATCCCTCTCTCTTGTTGCCCGAGTGATATGCACAATAGCCATTAGATCTGGTGAAAATGATTTAACGGTAGTGATTGGTCGAAGTGGGTGAGCGCATAATGTTAGTCGGATGAAGTGCGGACCATCAGATCAGTGGGAAGATTGACGGTGGGGAACACAAAGGTATGGGATGACCTCTTAGTCTTCACAACAGTAGCACTGCACCTCAGGGCTAACACTGGCTCCTTCTGGGGATGAAAGCCTCCCTGTGAGGTTTCAAGAACTACAGACTATTTCCTTTCTAGTAACAACCAAAGCAAACTTATCTCCTAATGTTCCATTGGGCATGGAGTTTATTTACATAGAAAACAAAAACTGAAAAAACCTATTACAATATTAAGACCATAAAGCCTCATATGAAGTAAAGTTTCAAAAACCGTGCATTGATTGGGCCATCAAAAACACCTTCCCCCTCCAAATTGTGTAGAATGAAAGTATTGTTCATCTGAACTTGAGCATTGACAAATAGTCCCGTCCATAAGGCATCAAATTTACCATGGTTTCCCTTCTTTTCCTTCAATGCATCCCATTTGAGAACCCAATCACCAACTTGAAAACTGTCCATTTTTGCCTTTCTATCAAAGGTTTCTTTGATCTTCTTCTGATGAATTCTTGACTTTGTTCTCTGATCTACTGTAATTAAACCAAGTTACTCATTCTCCTCGCCATGTCATTCTCTTCATTCTATTCTTCTTGCAAGAATTTGGCCACAGGGAGAATCAGCTGGATAGGAAAAACAACATCAGTGCCATAAACCAGCTTAAATGGAGAATTTCCTATGGACTTCTTGTTGGTAACTTTGTCAGCCCACAGTGCAAACTTCAACTTGGAATCCCAGCTCTTTTTGCTGTCCTCCAACAATTTTTTGGTTATCCTTACAAGAATCTTGTTAGATGATTCTGCCAGGCCATTGCCTTGAGGATAATATGAGGTAGAATGCACCAATTGAATACCCATGGATTCACACATTTCCACCAATTCGTTTTCCCTGAAAGCTGCTACATTATCAATGACTAGTTTGGTTGGGCAACCAAATCTACTAAAAATATTCTCATTCAAGAACTTTATGATAACCTGATGATTAGCATTTTTAGTGGGTATAGCCTCAATCCATTTGGTGAAATAATCAGTGGCTACCAAGATCCATTTGTGGTGGCCATTGGAATGTGGATTGATCTCACCTATGAAGTCCAATCCCTACTGTTGGAAGGGACCATTGGCGTGTACTGGCTTCAAGGGCAGAGATTTTAGTTGTTGTCTTATTGCAAACCTTTGAAATTTGTCACAAGACTTCACAAAAGAAAACACATCAGAGACCATAGTAGGCCAATAATACCCAACTCTCAGGATCTTGTGGGTTGTGGTTTTCCAATAATGATTCCCTCCACAGATGCTAGAATGGAACTGGTGCAAGACTTCCACAGATTGTCCTTTGTCTAGACATCTTAAGAGCATTATTGATGGGTCTCTCCAATAAAGCAGGTTTTTATTAATGAAGAATTTGGCTGATCTGAGCTTAATGGCCTGGGCTTGACTTGAGCTATGCCCTGGAGGGACTTCTAGCTTCTGCAAAAAATGAACTACACTGGAATACCATTCATTGGTGGATAGATTTTCAGCAAAACACTGATTCTGATCTTGCTCTTCTTCTGCTTCCTCTGTCTGCTCACCACCTAAATTTGAACCCATTCAATTGATGTCTAACAAACTACAATTTTCCTCAGCCATAAGCTTAGCCAAGCCCTAGCCTTTGACAAGCTTTGTGGGCTTCACCTCTATGTTGAACTGTATGAATTTTGGAATCCATTTAGCTCTCTTTTCATCAATATTTGGCTAAGTTAGGACATCTTTTACTGAGGCTAAGGGTACATACGCAACCACTTTGGAATTCATGATATAAATTATGAATGCCTTTAAAGATTTTATGAGAGCATAAGCTTGTTACTTAATAAGGTCATACCTTAGTTTAGCATCCCTCGTAGTTTTGCTGAAAAAGGCCATAGGGTGCTCCACACCTTCATCACTTTTCTACAATAGAACCACTGCAAGTGTATCATAAGAGGCAAAAGAGAAGATATAAAACTCCCTAGTATAATATGGATTAAATAGAGTGGGAACTTCCATGATAGCTTGTTTTATGGCTTCAAAAGAGCTTCTTGCACCATCTGTCCATTTTATTTCTAATCCTTTCTTCAGCATGGAAGTGATGTGCTTCACTAGCTCTGCAAAGTTTGGAATAAACCTCCTAACAAAGTTAATCTTAGCCAGGAAAGATTGAATGCCCCTTTTTGACCTTGGGATGGACAATATCTAAATTGCTTGAACTCTTGCTGGATCGATCTTCACACCTTTAGCAAAAACAATATGTCCCAAGAGTTTGCCTTCTTCTAGAGAAACCTATGACTTCTTTGGGTTCACAGAAATTCCAAACCGTCTGCACTTTATAAACACCTTCTTCAAATGCTGCAAATGGTCCTTGTGACTGCTGGTAAAGACTATTATGTCATCAAGGTAAATAAGGACAAACTTGTCCTTCTCTCCCACAAAGGCTATGTCCATGGCCCTCTAAAAAGTAGCCCCAACATTCATTAGTCCAAAAGGAATCTTGGAGTACTTGAAAGTGCCCCAAGGAGTAGTGAAGGCAGCCTTTGCCTGATCTTCTAGATGTACAACAATCTAATTGTAACCTAAAAATCCATCTAAGAAAGACATGACTCTAGCCCCTGAAACTTTTTGCAGCAAGTGTTCCATCTTAGGCAGGGGGTAGTTGTATTTTTGAGAGCATTTGTTCAGATTCATGAAGTCAACACAAAGCCTTATTTCTCCATTCTTCTTTCTTACTACCACAAGGTTAGCTATCCACTTTGAATACCTTAGGGGAACTATGATCTTGGCATCCAATAGCTTCTTGATTTCCTTTTCAATCAAAGGCAATAAGGGAGGGCTGATAGGTCTTAATTTCTGCTTAAAAGGGATGGTGTTCTTCTCTAGTGAAATCTTATGTTGAATGATGTTGGTCTCATAGGTCCTAAGATCATTGTACTCCCAAGCAAAAATATCAGCAAATTGTTTCATCAGGGTGCAATACTCAGAACTTTGGGCAGAAGACAAGTGAGTGGACAGATTTATGTACTTTGGATGGGATGGACTCCCTACATTATTTCTATGAACTAAAGACTCATTTTCTTTTTTGGTAGGCTTATAAGGTAGATCATTATGATCAAACAACTTCTCTAGGGGTGCCAATCTTTTGGGTATATGGTTACTAGGCAACTGAACAATACTATCCTGACCAATCTTGTCCTTTAGCTTGGACTAGTTGCATTCTTCAATGGTTTCTTTTTCTTGGTCAATGCACATTTCAGAAAATTCATCAGTGACTTCTAAAAACCTATTAATTTCATCATCATCTTCAAAAACTTTCTAGTATTTGACATTGTCAAGCAAAGATGGTCTATATTTCACTTGAACTTCATAAGTCAATTTAGGAGGCAAAGGAGGAATAAATGTGCTAGCAGACATAGCAAGGGAATCAACAAGCTGGTTCTTCATTCTAGGGATGTAAGAAACGTTGAAACTATTAAAAGAACCCTTAAGCTTCCATACCTCATCTCTGTATGCTTTCAGCCTTGGATGCTTTGCTTGGAAATTTTTTTTCACCTACTGAATGATAAGGTCTGCATCTCCAAACACCTTCAGACCTTCGATGCTGATTTCTTTAGCAACATTTAAGCCCAATATCAAGGCTCCTTTCTCTACTATGTTATTTGTGACCTGAAACGTTAACTTGAAAGATAAATGAATGCATTCTTGTGTGGGGGACACAAGGTCTACACCTGCCCCTGCAGCTTTCTTAGAGCAAGCTCCATCAAAGAACATGTCGCAAATTTGTGGGCCTTCTTCCTCTGTGATCTGGCAAACCTGTTTCCTAAGCTACATGGAGGCCAACTGGGATTCTTCATTCTGGAATGAAGGCTCCAAAATAAATGTCGAAAACATATATGGGATGATTAGTGGGATTCCTTTCATCACTGATGATATAAGCCAAATGAGCTTCTCTGTATAATCTCCTACTCTCACCTCCAAAAACTGGGACAGTAGCATAGGAACGATCATTTTGCAATGTTCCACCTAATATCTTGATCCAACCTCTGGAAAAAAACATGCCAAACTTGGGGGGTACATCTACTACCACAATATCCATCATCATGCTCTTCATGGGCAACTGAGACAAGGTGATGGCTAGGTCTTTGATTAATCCAAAAAATTTCACTTTTCTAGAGTCAAAAGAAAACAGGTCATCATAAGACTTGGTAATGTCAAGATCCAACTCATCCATGACAGCCTTGGGCATTAGATTATGGCTAGCTTTTGTGTCCAAAAGGCAGTTGTGAAGGATTTTGTCATGAATAGTCAAAGAGACATAGAATGATGGGGAAGTGTCATCACAATTTTCAATCATTGGGCTAAGAATAACAGCTGGCTTGTCGTCTTGCAGATTTACATAGTCAGTGGAGGCTTGGATGGCTTTACGCTCAAGGGTCTCGAGGACAGATCTCTTGAAGGACTCATTCTTAACTAGTTCAATCATAGGTATAGGTATGCTTAGCATCTAAATTTCTGATTCAAAACTAAAAGGAGAAGGAGACTTGTCAAGGCCTCTTACCTCATGAGTTGGAGCTTTGAGGATGATGGGATCAACTTCTGATCGTTTCTGCTTTTAGCTTGCTGTATTGCAGAGACAACAACTCTCTGAACAGGAGTTTCCTTGGCATTATTCATCTTCGACCTCAAATCGTATCTATGTTGATCATCAATTTGAGAAACAACTCCACCATCCCACTCTTGGCTGATTTGGTCATTCAATAATGACATTTCATAGGAAGCTGAGGTAAAAAAGGAGGCATTGCCTTTGTCTTCTAGATAATGGATCTCATCATCTTCTTCAAACTGCTCTTCTTCCATGACTACATTCTGGAAAGGCGTCTTCACCCTTTGGTCTTCAATGGCATATTTGCTTCTTTCTAGAATTTGCAACTCCTCATTAGCTCTTCTATATGGATTTGGATTTCTAGGAGAAAAGGTATTAGGAACTCTTCCTTTCCCAGGGTGCTGCTCAACCTTTAATTTGGAGATTTTAGAGGCTGATGACTCTATCATCTTGGTCATTTTATCTATCTTGGGATTTGAAGATGATGAAGATTCGCCCCTCTATCTCCTTTTACAAACATTCCCCTTGAGCTTCTCTATAGCCATGATGTTTGATTCTACTTCCAAGGCTACATCCTGCATATCAACCAAGGTAGCACATCGTCTCTCCCTCAACAGTAGATAGAAGTTAGAATCAAAGGCATTGGCATAGGTGATTTTAGTAGAGGTAGTGGTGGGTTTTACTTCAGCTGGTATCTTGTTGTACATGCGGTTAAACCTCTTATTAAAATTAGACAACAACCCACCATTTTCCCTCTTTAAGTTCCCGAACTCAGTGTGGTAGTAAAGTAGGTCCTTCTTATCCCCTCAATTCTTTAGGAATGCATCATCTAAAGCCTCAATATCTGCTGTAAACCTTGGGGTCAGTTCTCTAAACCATTTTCTAGCCTCTCCATCTAGACTTTGGATAAAGACTGTCATCCATACATCAGCTTCACTAATGTCCAGGTTATCAGCATAACTATAGAATGATTCAAGATGTTGCTCAGCTATAACACCTTCAGTCCCAGTGAACTTAGGCATATACTTCTAATATTCACCAGTAGGCATGGAATTCAAAGGAGTGGGTAGTACAAGAGGTCCATACCTAGCAACTATGATTCTTTCAATTTTGGTAGGTGCTTGTGGTGCTTCCATAGTTGTGGTGGCTATAAGGGTACTGGAAGTCTGAATGAAAAAGGGTTGAGGAGTGACTGATAGGACTAAATGAGTATGATGGATAGGAGGAGAGGCTTCCTTTGGGCTTACAATGAAAGAAGAACCTAAATAATAAGGAGCTTTATGAATCTCTGGGATTTTTTCTTCACTGCTAGTATTAGATGCTATACTCTCAACATATATTTTTTCTATTACAGGATTTTCTTGAAGAGGTATAGAATATTTTTTAGAGCTACCTAAACCTGATGCTCCTTTTTGCAACACCTTTCTTTCTTTGATGATTTTTGTAGGGTCAAGTATTGGGTCAACTCGTGGCTTTTTAGGATTTCTCTGAGTATGCCCTACATACTAAGCTAGAACTATGGGGTGGAGTTGCCAAGAGGTTCGTCCTCTAGTAGAGTCTCCAGATCTATGATTACAAACCAAATAATGTCTAGGCTTTGTCTATCATCAAAGCTGGATCTGTATCATCCCCCAGGGAAGCTGAGCTTCAGTCTCCTCTCCCTGGCAATGGCGCCAATTGTGTTAGCACTCCAGGAAGCTCTCCTAGGTTGTAGCTCGGAGATGCCTGGTAACATATAAATCTTTAATATCATTCTCTGAACTATTGGAATGGACCGGGGTTTGGATCAAGTTAGATGATTGTTTCAACTCTGTTTTCACTCAAAACATGCATGAACACCCTCAGCTTGACAAGGCTTTTGACCACTAATGCTCAATAGTTTATAGATTCAATGAATAGATGGAGAATCCTAACTATATATACAGACATAAACACATATGAATGGATAGCTATAGAAAGTAAATGAAGCTTGCAAATCTAATTTATTAATGCAAAGATAAGATGACAGTTATCTGGCATTAAACATAGAAGAAAACATGAATAACCTATTCAAGTGCAAGCTTAGAATAGAGGAGAAGATGGCAATTGAACATGTAATAACAAAAGAAGCTTGTATTATTGGAATGAAGATGAGACGTTGGGAGGAACAGAGTATCCACAGTCTCCAAAAGTTCAACCTCCATTACTTCGAACATTCAACCATTTATAGGCTTTTTACAATACTCTTGAACTCTCTGAGGCTCGAGATGTCTTAATCTATGCCCTCTATCTTCTAACTACTTGATGCCATAACTAGACAAACATGAGCTCAGAGAGCTCTATTTCTAACAAACACAGTAATAAAATTCTGGTAACTTCGTCACGCTGTTAGGTGGTTCACTTGTGCCAGTGATGTTCCATGATCATTTTTGTTGGTTCGGCTGCATCGTGCTGTTGTTTTTTCTTATTTTGGCCATGCATTTTGTTATTTGAGTTCAACTGTCCAACTGTCAAAAACACTGACAAAGCTAAAAAAATTCCTCCCCGGGTGACTAGTGGGAAGTGGGGTACATGGGCCATTGGATAGAGAGAAATGGGCGGAGGAGATCAATCATCGGAGGCTTGAAGTCAGGGTGGGAGCAAAATAAGTCTGAGTCGTTAGATCTTATATGGGTAGATTGAATGGCTATTTGGCAAAGGAGGTGCTCGGAGGATAACTCCCGGGAGTGGTTTTTACTCAAGAAGAAATGTTTTATATCGGGCAGTCATTGGGTAGTAAGTGGTAAAGGTCGGAGCTTGCTTGATTCCATTCATCGAGCACAACGTAGCAGCTGAGGAGAGAGAGGAAACTGCTTTATCAGGCATGTGTCCCTCTCTCTTGTTGCCCGAGCAATATGCGCGATAACCGTTAGATCTGGTGGAAATGATCTAACAGTGGTGATTGGTTGAAGTCGGTGAGCGCATAACATTAGTCAGATGAAGTGTGGATTGTTAGATCAGCTGGAAGATTGACAGCAGGGGACATGAAATTATGGGACTACCTCTTAGTCTTCAAAATAGTAGCACTGCACCTCAGGGCTAACATCAACAACTACTTAAGTTTCTCAAAAATAGCCTCACACTCCTCTATCCATTCAAACTTCTTGCCTTTCCTCTGCAATGATGTAATAGGATAATAAATCTACAAGAAGTTCCTGATGAACCTCTAATAATAGCTTGTCAAACCCATGAAATATCTCACCTCCTACACACTCTTAGGAGCTAACCACTCCATGATGGCCCTTATACTTAAATGCCCTCCTTGGAGACAACATGCCCCAAGTAATGTATCTCAGTCTAAAAAAAACTACACTTGTTGAGCTTAGCATACAACTAATTCTCTCTTAGAAACCTCAACATTGCTGCTAAATTCTCGGCATGCTCTTCCTCATTTTTAGAATATACCAGTATATCATTAATGAACACAATAATACAATTATCCAAATACAGATGCAACACACCATTCATCAAGCACATAAATGTAGCTGGAGCATTAGTTAAGCCAAACGTAATAACAATAAACTCATAATTCCCATACGTGGTCCTGAAAGCAGTCTTTTAAATGTCCTCCTCTTTGATGCGTACTTGATGGTATTTAGATCTCAAGTTAATCTTCGAGAACATTGTTTCTCCCTTCAATTGATTGAACAACTCATCAATCCTTGGTAAAGGGTACCTATTCTTGATAGTCACTTTGTTCAACTTCTTGTAGTCAATGCATAATATGAGAGTTCCATTTTTCTTCTTCAAAAGCAAGACTGGTGCACCCCAAGGTGATACACTTGGCCTAATGTATCCCTTGTTCAACATTTCCTTCAACTGCAACTTGAACTGAACCAACTCAGGTGTGCTCATCCTATAAGGTGCTTTTGATGTTGGAGCTGCCCCTGGCACTAACTCGATAGAAAAGTCTATCTCCTTGTGAGGTGACAACTCTCTAATGTCCTCAGGAAACACATCCTTAGACTATTGAAACATTGGGTACCTTCTCAACACATCTTCATCCTCAACCTCCTTTCTCTTATCACTAGAAATGTGTATTGCAAACAACATAAACCCTTTCCTTAGAGTACACTTTGCTTTCATATTTGTCACCATCCTAACTGATGTGGCTTTCTCCTTACCCTGAAAGTCTCTTGGTTCTCCATTTTCATCAACACACTCAATAGATTTGTCATAATAGTCTACCATGGTTATATGAATATACAACCAATCCATGCCCAATAACATATTTTATGATCCCAGTAGTAATACATTCAAATGTGTTGCGATAGGCATACCATTTAAATAAAATGCACAATATCTTACCCAATGATGAACTTAGTTCTTTGTACCTATAGCCAACTGCACTAACCAATACTATGCATGCAATTCCTTACTAAAACCACACTTATCCAACATATTAGGACTAACATAGCTATAATTAGATCCAAGGTCAGTCAAAATATAAATAACTTGATCAAATCTTACCATTCATCTCAATGATAGGTGCCTGGTGTTCTTCATGTCTATTGTCCACTACTACATAGATATGAGGAATGCTCTACCCTACATCCCCAATAGTCTGTACCTCCTATGCACTATATATCTAAGGCCTACCTCCCTGATTCTATGGACAAACTCTCTTAATTTCTTCCTTGCCACATGTCCAACACTCCAATCGACTAGTACCAACACCTCTATGTTGTTGTTGCGACTCATGTTCTTGTCTAGTTGCATTAAACCTCTTTTGTGGTGCCATATTCTCTTTCTCATCTGCATGCTAAGGCATTTTCCTCTTAGGCTACCATTTACTTTTACCTTTGTCTTTTCCCTTCCATCCTTACTGAGAGTCATTCTTACACTTTGATTGTTCATAGCAATGCTTCAATTTCCCAATAACTTCCTTAAGTGACTGAGGCTCATCATACTTAATAAGATCTCTAAATGCTAATGGAAAACCACTAACAAATCGCTAAAATTTAGCCTTCTCATTAGTAAGATACGATACATACCTCAATAGCTCTAGAAACTTTGTCACACACTCTTCATCTATCATTGATCCCATCTTTAGATCATAGAATTCCTTGGCCTTACTATAGTAGTAACTCTATAATAAGTACTTCTTCTTGAAGATCCTCTTGAACTCCCACCAACTCAAATCATTTGTCCTGATGTCTCTGACGTGCTTAACATCTTCCCACCAAATGTTTGCTTTACCTTTCAAGTTGAAGATCGCTACTCTGGTTTTCATGTGATCTGTGTACTTATGCAACTCGAAGAATTTGTTCATCCCAAGTATCCAAGCCTCTACATCTTCTGGTTTCTTCACATCTCCATCAAAATTAGGTGGCTTCACTTTCTTAAACTCATCTGGAAAGTATCCCCTATCATTACTCTTGTAAGGATGATAGCAATGATGATCATGATGTCTATCATAACCAAAACTAGAATAATAACGTTATTCATCACCCCTTCTATCTCATTGTCCAACAACCTGTCATCTCTCACTGTATCATATCTATTTGACCTTTGTCTAGCAGGAGACCTACTGCCATATGCCCCATTAGTTCTTTCCTCATGTCCATGGATGATCTAAAGCGACCCTTGTCGTTGAAAGTCTGACAAACTCTGAAGGAGTATAGAATTAACCTTTTCTTGTTTCTCTTGTGCCTATATGATCCATTCATTATCTACCTTACAACTCCTTATCTCTTCCTTCAAGCTTCTCAATGTGTTTTCCAAATCAGAAGAGTGCCCCACACCATGCTGACCATATGATTCATAAGGAGATTCTATGTATTCTACCACCTTGCTATCCATTTGGTCTTTTTCTTGCAATGCATAATATGTCAGATAAACCAAATCACAATAAATCAATTTACCTTAGTATAGTTTGGGGAGGATACCTCATCTGCAAGATCATCAAAACAGTGTGATACATGTATAACATAATCATAACAACATGTAGACATCTAACGAGTAAGTGCATCAACCCATAATCATCATTCCAACTAGGGGCCAATCATCAATGCAAGGCCAAATAAAAAATGCAAGCTATGACATCATGCATGACAACAACCATTACTCCATTGTACACATTTCGACATGCAACCATCAACATGCATAGGCAATGCCTAATCAACTACACATATGCATAAATGCATGTAGTCGAGCATAAGGGATCAATTCTTGTAATCAACCTACAATACTTATACATGTAATCAAACCTACAAGAATATATCCTAACGTACAAGGATGTAAGTAGGCGACATAAATTCAACATGTAAGTGACATGAAATAATATGTAACTAGTCATATAATCATGACGATGAATTCCACACACTCAACATCAAATTCTCCATGATAACCTTAATACAACCATGAGTAACATCAAGAAAATGCAACAAGCACATGGCATGCAACTGTAAGAGACACACATGCAATTGACATGCATGCATGACCAACACACATTGCCCATTCATTTTGAGGGGTGAACCATGCTCAGATACATATTTGTAACACCCTCCTCACACATCTACCCAAGTAATCAACCAACTGGGGTAAACATGAGACGAGCGTCTAATATGATTGGATTCGACCTCCTATGTGACCTTAAGGAAGTGAAATAAATGGAACACATCAACTAACCTATCCACATCAGCAATGGAAATCTCAGGAGGCATGTCATCCACTCAAATATCCTGTCCTTGGGTCCCATGCTATTGGTAAAAGAGCATGTAGAACCCAAAGTCACTCTCAGAGGCCTCCTTGCCAGTTACGAGACTAAATTTGTCAGTGCTATTCCAACGACATCGGGATTTCAACCACTTTTTTAGGTCCAGAGTCCAGGCCACTTCCCAGAGTGGAATGCTAACACAGGAATAGTAAAAGAATAGGGAAACAATGATGCAAAAGAAATAAGTTGAACAAGACCTTAATCAGACCCCTACTAGCCATGCCAGGAATTTCACCAAACATACCATGAACATGCAACCTATAGGTGTAAACAAAAAAGTTAAGTGTAGGGATCTCATACTTATCTAAAAATGCTATGAACCATTGTTCCCTCATGTCATTTGTTGCATTATCATCTATTAGAACATAGATACATTATCCATTCATTTATAAGTAAAAACATGTTGAGAGCCATAAATAGTTGTTGTCATAAAACATACATATAACCAACATAATAGGAACAGAAATATCATAAGCATATCAACCATAAAATCCACATATACATTAGTACATTTACACATGAAAATCAAGGGAATGAATTTCTCATTAATGAATGAAATAAACCAACTGGAGATGGGACTACCACGTTCCACCTAACCATAGAATGGCTGAGCTAAATCTCTCTTCAACCATTCACCCCCATGCCATATTCCAAGCATAAATGTGGGAATCAAACCAAAAGAACCAACCAAGGAATACCAAGGCTAAACCACCTCTCCCTCATTAATAGAAACTAGGCTTTACTGTAATCCATCTCGAATCACTAGGCCAACAAGCATGGATGCCACCTGATTTCTCCACCTACACTGTGAGGAATTTTCCTGTATCTTAGATTCTTGGGATTTACCGCAATCCAAACCTGCATCATTAGGCCCTAAACCAAGACCCACTCTCCATGATTTACCACATATCCGAAACCCAGGATTACTAGGCCCAACGAAGAGCAAACCACCTCTTGGCTTTACCATATATCCTACCATTCACTAGCAAGGACTTATAGGCCCACTGAGGCAACACAATCCTGGCTTTACCACAATTTGGCTTAGGGGTCACTAGGCTAGTGGATTTACCATGATACATAGTCTAGTTTAGGGACCAATAGGCCATGTGCTCTATCATTCAAATATCCACCCCACTTAGCTTTGAATCCATTCAGAAATATAACTCAACCAAAACATGAGAACCCCATCACACCATGGCTATCCAAAAATGGAAAGGCTAGGCTAAAAAAACCGTTACACCTAGAAAAACCCATGCCACAACAACAAAAGAACTACATGTAATACCATGCATGCCAAATCTAGCAAGGAAAATACACATGCGAATCGATACCTACAATGAATCTTGTTGTAGCTGCTTGATCCTGCATTTCCCAGCTTGATCTTTTCTTCCTCTTGCCTTCTTTGCCTTTCTTGCTCCAATGCCAAAATGCTCCAAGAAAACTCCAAGTGTCCAAGAATGAGAGAGAGAGAAAATAATGAGAGAGCTCAAAAACTCAATTGAAAAAAGGTGAACAACTGATCCTCATAAGCCCTTTTACGAATGATGCCTCTATGTTCTTCATTTTCCATTATTTTCCTTCATTTTCCTCCTTACATGCAACCTGTGACCTTTCACCTCCCTTTTCTCCTAATTTCAATTATTTTCATAAATAAATGTGCAAAAAATTCCATTTTGCCTTTCCAAAGCCTTAGCCATTGCCTTTTCCAATTTCTTTAGTCATAAACAACCAAATGAACACCCCCTAGGATGTCTTGCCTAACACTCAACTTGGAATAAGTGTCTCATCAACCGCGGTAATTATTTTTTCCTTTATTAACTTTTATTAAATAGAATTTTCACCAAGGCTGTTACATAAATATGGCCTTGTGTTTCTCTATGCTCATGCCTGCTGCATGCTTTATCTTGTAAATGCATCTCGAAACAACCACTAACTTGCTTTCTAGTCTTGGGACCACTTCCCAAATAGTGTTTCTAACAATGAAATCATATTCCTTTACCATAGCATCAACCCATACTGGTTGCTACATTGATTCCTTGAATGAGGATGATTCTGTCTCAACTAGCTCACTCATCATAGCCATGCACCTAGTGTATTGATCTAGTGAATTCCTCTACCTGTGTTGTGATGTGGGTGTTCCCACATTATCTCTAGCATCATGTAATAATCTATCAGCTTCCATGGTCTGCTTCCTTCATTCTATGGATGTCTCCACTCTCTCCTCCTCTTCTTATGGCTGCTCCATAGTTTCCTGAGGTTCTCCCTTTGCAGTAAAAAGCTCCTAATCAGGCTACAATTGAATCTCCCTCTTGAGATAACACCTCATTTCCTTCCTCTTCAAATTTCACATCTCTTCTGTCCACTATCATCCTAAGAGATGTAAAGTACACATGATAGTTGTGAGGTGTATCAATCTACCACACAAATATGCCCAACTCTATCGTCAGCTCTATCTTTTTCCTCACTTCCTTGGAAACATGAGAGTAAATTGGTGTTCCAAATATCCTGAAGTGTGACACATCTGGTTTCTACCCTAAGAACACTTCCTTTAGTGTACTCATACCAAGAATCCTGTGAGGACTCATGTTCTGCAAATAGATTGTTGTGTTGCATGCTTCAGCCCACAAGTGTAGAGGTAGGCTTTGGTCATGCAACATCACCCATGTTTTTCCCACAATACTTTTGTTTTTCCTCTCAGACACCCAATTATGTTTTGGGTTATGAGGTGTTGTAAACTCCCGTCAAATTCCTTCCTTTGCACAGAATTTTTAAACTCATTTGAAATGTACTCACCACCGTTATTGCTCCTGAGAGCCTTCACTTTCCTGCCAATCTCTTTCTCAACAAGTTCTTTAAACTCGACAAATTTTGATAATTTCTTATACTTTTTCTACATGAAGTAGATCCAGCACTTTCGTGAGAAATCATGTACAAATATAACATAATACCTATGCTTGGTAGTGGAGTTTATCATGAAAGGTCCACATACATCAAAGTGGATCCTTTCAAGGATTGCATGCGTCTTGCTATCTCAATCATTGAAGATGGATTTTGGTAACCCTTTGCATGGAGGACTGTAGAAATCTATTGCATGATCTTCAAAGCACCATGATGAAAATGGTCAAGTTTTCTATTCCATAATTCACCGACATCTTGGCTTTGCACCATCTCTTCTTTTGTGCTCAATGTTGCACAAACTTCCATGTCTAAGTTATAGAGGTTTTTCACTCAAACCCTAATCTTCTTCACTTGTCATGTGGCGATGTGTCTCAAGAAATCATTTCTTTTGTTGAATATCACATCATAGCCATGGTATTCCAACACCATGTGAAAACTAGATTATTCTTCAAACCCGGTACATACATCACATCCTTGAGCCTAAGAGGGGAGCCAAACTCCCTCTAAAAATTAATTGTACCAATATCGGTCATGTTATACCTTCCATTATCTCCCATATCAATGTGCATCTAGAGATGCTTATCCTCCAAGTCACTAAAAAATTATTTGTTGCTCATCATGTGGAATGAGGCACCACTGTCGAGATACCACACAGTACCCATCAATGTACTTTCCATGCATGCAATGAGGGTAATATTAAGTTTGAACTATGAATCCAAGGCTTCACCTGCTACTCCTCTTATGATCTTCTTGCTTTCTTTATTGTGTGGTCATTTCATGGCATAGTGTCCTAGTTCATCACAGTGAAAGCACTTGATTTTGGACAAGTCTTTATTCTTTCCCCCTTGACAAAATTATTCTTTGGATTGGCATTTCTTCCCTTTCCATTTATTTTCCTTTCCATCCAAGACACAATTCTCCTCATCCTTAACCTTGGATGAAGTATTGTCTCTGTTGCTCCACCTTATTTCTTCATACACTAGATCGGACCATAACCTATCCCAGCTTGCTAGTTTATCTCTACCATTTACTGAATATTGATAACTATGCCAAATCTTGAGAAGGCCCAAGAGGGCTAGAGCTACCAGATCTTCTTCAGGGATAGTAATAGCTACTCCTCCAAGTTCATCAAGACACTATGTAAACCTGCTCAGCTATTGTGAAATTTTTTCGTTTGTTTGCATCTTAAACTTTGAAGCTTTTCCTTGAGTTCCAGCCTCATATGGTCATTATTATTCTCAAACAACTCTTTTAGTGTTTTCCACATTGCAAACGAAGTCTCTTTCCCATGGATATTCGTGATAATATGATCTCAAACTACCTTCAATATGATCCTCCTCGCTTTAGCCATGTCCTTCTTCCATTGAACAAGATCTTGGGCATTAGATGTTGGGGGTTTTTTACATCTGTATTGATGTATTATATCATCCCATTATCATCCAATATTTCCTCCATTTGGATCTTCGATGCCACAAAATTTATGGTTCCTTCCAAAGCATACTCAAGCCTAAGTCCATTGAAAATCATCTTCTCAGTCCTAGAGACAACCTGTAACAATGATCTTCAAATTCGAACCTCCTGCAATGAAAACTTTGAATTTTACTATCTACTATGAATCTATCTCAGATACCATGTATAAATTAATTTGCATATTCTAAACTACCCATGAAATTTTCTAAATCACAAGACTAGAAGCTACTCTACTCATTTGCAAAAGAAAATTCATGATCGATAATACAAATCATTAACATGCATCAATATTTAACACTCATACACAAATATTTATAGGGGAAAGAAAATACTCAAAAATGATGGTTGTATGTATTGCATTAATCAAATAACCTTTATGAACACAACATGGTCTTCTTAAGCTTGTGCTCAACTCACACCTTTATCTTCTATCCTCTACCTGACTGACTGACTTTGGTCAATACTTAGCCAAACTTTCAAGCCTCAAATCCCCTATTTCTTGCATTGTTACTTTAGGAATTAGACCCCTATTAATTAGGAAATTCCTTAAATTGGATTTCAAAATTCATATAGATCCTTCTCTGACTACATGCATGACCTATACAACTTGGAATAGTTTACAATTAATAGTACACTACCCTTGAACTCCAATCTCAACTGGGTAACTTGAATTCTCTGCATGCATGAGTTAATTTAGGTTGATTGATCAATTAACTAAATGATCACTCAGTGTGAAAAAAGTTACACACCCTTGTCACTCACTGTGAAAAAAGTTACACAACCTTAACTAGACCTCTACTAGTTCTACTAACATTGAGAACTAGTTACAATTACAATAACTCAAATTAACTGAAGTAGATTGCTACAAATTAGAAATCAATGATGTAGAACTGAACTCAAATGTCTCCAACTTGAATTTACTAATTTAACTGAGTGACAAGATACATGTCACCTTATTTAACTACCTCCGAGTATTCTACTAAAATTGAAATTCAAATTTCTCGTAATTTAATCAAGGGAAAATTAAATTAGGAATTTATTGTTGCATTTTCAACAGAGGATATTATTATCTCTTTGGATTCTTGGGAGTAACCTATAGATTTTACAATTCTTCAACCTAAATATAGTTTTGGGGGAAAACCCCTAATCCTCAGAATCCCTTTGCTAGCAAGAGATGATGAATTCATAAGCTATCAATTTTGAAATATAACCATTGCAAGAGGAATACAAATAAAGGAAATCACACTTTCTTCCCCTATTAAATATATAAACGAAATAGAACATATGGCATTGTTTTAAGAAATAGCTTGAGGCATAAATTATTCAACTTGTCTTAACAAGTAATCAAGCCATGAATTTTAAATACAAAATTAATGAAATTTTACTTGATTATTTCATTTCTAATCCAAATTTTGCAGGGAAATTAGATTTTTTAAAATTGTTTTCCACTACTTGTCTTTTGGAACAAAGTTTTCAAGAAACATGTACAACATTTACTCTAAAATTGTATTTCAAACCATATTTCCTATCAATTCAATATTACATTCTAGTAGTAAAATTATTGAAATTTATCCTAGGAAACACTTGAATATTAGCTCTACTTTAGAAAATTATTAGGAAAATTAACTAATTCAAATATTACAAAAGCATTCGAATGTATTTGGTTGGGATTATTCATTTATGCAAGGTATCCATCCAGATACTTGCACACACCATATTTACATAATAGATGATGTTAAACTTATCAAGAAACCACAAAGAAGAATGAATCCAATTATAAAGGAGATAGTTAAAGAAAAACTTCGAAAATTGTTAAAATATAAATTTTATTTATTCTATCTCAAATACCCAGTGGGTTTCACATTTGGTATTAGTTCCCAAAAATAATGGAAAATGGAGAATATGTAATGACTATCAACAACCCAACAAATCCACACTAAAATATCATTTCTCTTTGCCTTTTATTAACCAAGTTCTTAATACATTTGTGAGAAATAGATGCATTTCTTTCCTCGATGGACTTAGTGGATATAGTCAAATTCAGGCAGCTACTAAGGACCACAATAAGAGAACTTTCACGTATATTTAGGGAACATATGTTGATAAGGCATTACCATTTAGACTATGTAATGAATCAGCCACACTTCAAAGGTTATTTTTAACTATTTTATTGATTTAATACATCAATTTGTAGAGGTTTGCATGGATGATTTCATTGTATATGGAAATTATTTCAATGAAGCTTTAGATAGCCTACAAAAGTTTTTGATTAGGTGTCGAGAATCTTGCACTTAATAATAAAAAATTTCATATTGCTAACTAAAGGAATTGTACTTGGTCACCATGTGTCTATTTTAGGGATCAAAGTGGATCCAACTAAAACTGAAGTAATTGTTAATTTACCAATTTTGTCAACATAAAGAGACGTAAGGAATTTTCTTGGATATATAGGCTATTACCAACTATTTATATAATAATTTATCAAAATATCCTCTCCATTTTTTAAATTACTTGTAAAAGATGTCAAATTTTGTTGGAATGCTAATTATCAATTAGCCTTTAATATTATTGAAAAAAAATTCAACAACACCGGTATTAAAAGGTCCAAATTAGACTTTGTCAATTCATACATCTACAAATGCATCTAATAGAATAGTAGAGTAGTTTAGGCTAGAAGGAAAACCTTTGAATCAATGCTATTTATTTCATTACTAAAATCTTAACTCCTACAAGGTTCAACTATACCATTACTAAGAATGAAATGCTAGTATTTATTCATGTTGTTATATTTCAAGATTATAGTACTCATTATGAAGCCTTTGTTCATACACACCATTATTCCTTTAGGTACTTAATAAATAAGCCTATAACTAATGGTTGAGTAACAAGATAGTTATTTTTGTTGCATGGATTCAACGTTACTATCCTAGATTGACCTAAAAAGGAGAATATAGTGGCATATTTTAACTCTCACGTCAATAATCTTGGTGAGATTGTTCCAATAAAGGATACTTTCCCAAATAAAAAAATTATTTACTATATCTATTAACTCTACATGGTTTTATCACATAATGATTTATCCATGGGAAAACTACCATTACAAATTTCACCTTGAGAAAAGAAAAGGGTTATTAGACAAAGTGCCAAATGTTTATGGACCAAAGAATATCATTTATATATAGTGCCATATTTGATCATTTTAGTTGTGTTTAGAAGATGAAATATTTGATATTTTAAAAGATTGTCATGATGAAACATGTGGCAGGAGTTTTGCAGATAAACATACTACCTACAATAGACTTTGTCTAGGATGTTATTAGCCAAATATTTCTAGAGATTCCAAGAAGTATGTCAAAGGTTGTGATAGTTATAAATGAATGGGCTAACCAATAAAAACAGATGAAATTCCCCTTCAGCCACAATTTCTTGAAGCACCTTTCAAAAAATGGCTCTAGACTTTGTAGGGCCCATTGACCCTATGTCAAAAGGGAAAATATATATATACTAGCCTGCACTGATTATGTTATCAAGTGGGTGGAAGTAAAATCTTTGTCACAAAAAACTAAGCTGTTAGTAGTAAATTTCTTATTTGAATATATTTTTGTTCAAATTGGAGTTATAAGGTAAATTGTTACTTACCAAGGAGAAAAATTTACTTCAAAGATAGTAAATGCAATTATTAAAAAATAAAATATAAATATCTAAAATTCTTATGCTTATCATCCACGAGCTAATGGTCGGGTGGAATATATAAACAAGTTTTTGGAAGAAATCATGACCAATATAGTCTAGCTTCATAAAAATTATTGGGCTGATAGACTTCCATAATTTTTGTTGGCCTATAGGACAACATGGAAGAATACTACTAGTTTTATGCCCCGTGAAATTATATATGGTAAGCAAGCCCTCCTCCAAATTGAATTTCAAATCAAAACTTTCAAAATTAGTTGAATTAGGAGGGGAATTGAATGAGGAAAATTAACAAATAATTGTGCAATTAAATGAATTAGACGAGGTTGGACAATATTCTTTACAAGAAACTACTTTTATTCAAAACAATGGAAAAATTGACATGATTTATTTATCAAAAAGAATAATTCAAAGTTAATGAATAGGCCTTACTCTTTGACTCAAAATTCAAATATTTTAAAGGAAAGTTTACCTCTAATTGGCTTGGCCCTTGCGAAATTGTATAATTATTTGATAATGGTTACATGAAGATGAATACAATTGATGAAAAAGGAGTTTCATTTATGGTTAATGATCACACATTGAAACTCCACAAGAAGCCAATCTCCATAAAGGAATTTATTTCTATATTAATTCAACAAGTCAAGACACAAGTTGTGGGTTAAGGGAGTAATACTCCTACCCCTCTTCCAACCTGAATCTACTCTTCCAAAAATCAAAATTAAAAACTATATATTAAAATATATGAAAAACTAAAAATTAATGAAAAGAATAGTTGTGAAACCCATGTTTTTGATACAAACTAGAGTCAATTGTTTGTTAGAAAACTAGGAAACTAGATGACAAAAATACTCAATAAAAAGACCTTCTTAGTGATTAAAAAATTTACTGAAAATTTGCAATCAATTTTCAAAGTTAGGAATGACAGGTTAATGAGATCAAAGAACTAACATATATAGGGCATTTTCAAGTTTGAACAAGTCGCAATATTTATTTTTCATTTGAGAGAGGACTTCATGGTTATTTGTTTTCTAGAATCTATAAAAAAAATTATGCTTCCATCTGACAACTTAGCAGTTAATCCGAAGCCTCTAAGAAGAGGTTTTAAAAGTTTCTTGATCCAAATTAGTTATGGAGAAAAGTAGCATGTTCACGCAAAATTCCAACCACAATATCAATAAAGTTACCATGAAGAATAGAAAGGAATTTTGTGAAGTCACTAAAGGCTATTCAAGTTGATGCAATTAGTATTACCAAAGGTTTGATGGAAACATTTTTGATCTTTTAGCTTTGTTATAGCTTAGTTGTATGCTTTTTATATTATCACTACTATTCATATGAATAATATAAATCATATGTGTATGTCTTTTCGATCCTACCTATACCATAACTATTCTCTATCTCACTAGTATTATTACTCATACCTATGATTAAAACATTTTCTATACATATCTAAAGAGTGACCTTATTAGATGATTACCATAGCCCTCTATGTTGTATCATAATCCTCTTCACATGATTGTGTCATAACACTTAAAAACTTTTGATATGACATTATCTCATAACAATAGTTGTCCATATTATGTTAATACTTTGACACCCTTACTCCATATATATAAATACAACCTATTTACTTTCCCACCTCTATTTCACATAACCACCTTTGCATAAAAATCGAGTGCATGCAATGGGTAAGAAACAAGGGATTTTACATAAGTATTTTTTAATAGAAGTGTTATATACAAAGTTTTACACATAGAATTTTTCATGCATAATGTTTCCACATGAAGGGTTTCATACATATATTCTTTGATATAGAGGCTATACATTGTAATTTTAGTTATAAATAGTAGTAATATTAAAACCATTTGGAGTTGACTTGGTTTATGTACACCTACAGTATCACAAAATTTTACAAAGATCTAGGTGGACGTAATTTGTTGGGAAATTCCAGGGTCATAACTTGTAAGTAATGAAGGCTTTTCCACATAATTTTGATGGTGAGTGCGTAATCCCTATAAATTCCCCATGTAACCTTAAAATCCCTATTAAGCCCTAGATGTTCAATGATTATATTTATGGTGTTATATTGTTATTTATGCTAGAACCTAACATGGTATTGTTTTATTATAACTGTACCATTTGTTTCCTATATTGATCCAGGTGGATATCGATGGCCATCCACCTACTCCACTGGCTCAAGGTGTAATTCTCCATTTTGGTAGCTTTTCTACATTTTTTTAGGTCCTAATATTTCAAGTTCATTTTGAGGCCCTAAATGATGCTTTTTTGACGTAGCTAGGGACCTAGGTTGTAACTATAGGTGGAGCCTGCGTCTGGGTCCATTTGAAATTTGTAATTCTTAGCTAGACCTTTCCAACAGATTATTGAGAGTGCCAAACATATATTATATGCAAACTTTATGACCCTTGGAAGTTGGTGTACCAACTAACCCTAGTGGGGCCAACAAGCCTTTTGGCGTTTTATCTCCTAGGGTTATTTTTTTGGATGTTTAAGGCTTCATCATTACTTATGATGTTAAAAAGGGCCTTTCAACCTAATTCTAGCTCACTCTGGAAAATGCTCATAGTTATCACATCTCTTCTCAAAAATAAGCTACCACAATTCAAGCTAGTTTGTTTTCTACATTTTTATAGTTTCAACACCTTCCATTTATTAATATAAGTCAAGTTTCATTTTATCCTTTTTTTGGTTATAAATCCATATTTTCATTTCATTCCCTTCATACATCTGGATCAGTATAATCAGAATGGTTTTCTCTTTATATTTTTTTATGCATGTCCCCAATGAGGTCGAGGTATAAGGAGTTGGGACTCGAACTGCTTGAGACCTTGCAAGATCATCCTTTCCAACCCTAATGGCCTCCCATGGCTAAAGAAAATAAATATGAGGGAGCATCAGATATTATTAAATTGTTGTTCGAGGAATTCCTCGCACCGCAAAGGATTGACATGATGGACAATTTTTTCTAGATCCTTCAGTGGATGCTAATAGTTGACACATCTTCATCAAGTGGCTACTTTGGAGGCATTTCCCCTTTCAAGGTGCAAGTTAATTATAGATGCAGATGCTCTAGACCAATGGTTAGATATACTAAAATGGTATTTTTTGGTCCACAACTTTTTTGATATAGAAAATATTGCACTCCTTAAGGTTTTTCCCCCATGCCAAGGACTAGTTGAAGATTTACCATGAGGAAAAGCCCATGAAGTAATACACGATGTTTACAATTTCGCCCACTTGGGACTCTTTTAAGGATGCTATTAAGGAACAATATTTTTTTTTCTTTTTTTTAACCAAAATGAGTAGTTTTTTATATATTAAAATCACACCCATTAGCGTGCAAAAACGGGATTTTACATAGTACTTTCGAGCCTGCTGAGGGCTTCTAAGACATCAATTGTTCCCGATTCCTTCCATGTGATATTTCCCTATGATTCTTATGAAAATTTCTCATATCTTGTATCCTATTGATATACATTCGGTAGAGCTGAAAAAGAAAATATTGACATTTAAAGTGTGTCATTCAAAAATATTTGCAAAACTAGAGAGAGAGAATACTATTCTTCCATGGGTGTTGGACTATTCAGATCCAATCCCATGGATTCTTATTCATTTATCTTGTTTCTCTCCTCGATCTTAAGCTTCAACTATTCAATTTTTTGATGTGATGCATCCACCTCATCCTCGAAATGGAAGATTCTCTCCTTCTTCTCCCATTTCCACTCTTGCATGGTTAAATTCTCAAGTTGTTATTGGTGGATGCATCATTGTAGAACAACCAATCCTTCTTGAATCTCCAAGTGATCCTGCACACAGTTATTATAGGCCTGCCTGTTGCTACCTCTGGCCAAAAATTTACCCACCCTTGGCCCCCCTAGCTTAGGCCTACAATGGCCCCAGGAGCTAGACAGGGAGCTATCTTGAGCATAATTGTTATGCACGCTCATGTTGGTCTTTAGAATACCACTGACACGCCACTCCAGGATGCCACAAACCGCTAGTTCTGAAATATCGCACACCCCCAACTTCAGAATACATGCGACTCACAACTCCAAGCTACCACTGACCTCGAACTCCAAACTTCCACAAGGTTTTGCTCCAGAACGTCCTCCTATATTAGCATACTATCAACACTCAGGCTAACATCCACACTTAGACAAGAAATGCTCTATAATTCAATACTCGGGCTCTCTATGTTGTAGCTAACTCTTCTAGAGACACCCTTGATGTCTGGCGTTATGACCCAGAACCAACAACTAATACTGAGAGACCCCAGCTTTAGCTGTCAGTCCTTCATAAAGGTCACCTGATCTAAGATAAACCTTAAACCCTAGAAGCATATCAAATCATTATTCCTTAAATAAAAGGTGCAGGACCGAGTGATGATGTAGTATTGGGGAATGGTACTACTGGAGATGTGATCCCAATGATCCTCCTTAATTTCCCAACTATCAACCATTATTTCCCAGCTTTTCTCCAGGTCCTTCATCCTCACCCAAGTCTTCCTCCCACGAGCGGCCAGAGAAATTTTGAGTATGGGAATTAAATTCTTCTCTAAAATTCTCATTATCTTTCCTTTGTTTATGATGGAGAACCGACCTTTGCAACCGAATCCAAGCTGCGGGTACTGGATACTCATGCTTTGCAATCTACCGGACACAAACATAGTACTAGTATGATGGACGCAAACACGTCGTTGTAGCAGATAGAGAAAGCCTTTTCCATGAGGCACAAGAATAGGCCAGAAAAAGCATGGGATGATGTGATAGGGACCAAGGAGTAGTAGGTTGAAAGAAATGGGAGAGGGAGCCATAACAAAGAGGAGAAGAGGAGGGTTGAAACAAATAAGAGGTGAATCAAAATGAGAGGAAGACAGATGGTGGAGGATAGGGAGGGGGGGTTTAAGAGAGAAGATGGAAGGGGGAGGAAGGGGAGGAGGAGGGGCAAAAAGAGAGGGAATGAAGCAAAGGGGGGGGGGAGGGGGGAGAACTTAAATGCAGCTAGCCTTGCATAATCCAAGTTGATAGTTCTTTCTAACCTCTTGACGGGGCCAAGAATGCCATCCTTAGACAAATAATTGAAGCCCATGAATAATATTAGGGAATGAATATTGTTTCCTCGACCTCATTCACTATAATTTTTTATTCAATCAAATGGAAAGCCTAATTTACATGCTTATCAAGTTCCCGATTATTCCCTCTTAGGATATGAAAAAAGGACACTAAATCGAAGGAGAGGATCATCCCTTGGGATCTCTTTATAATTTGATTTAGGTTCATGTTTTTTGCTGATGAAAAATAGTTCATATGCCTTATGATCAACATTGGGTCACCTAAGACCTGGATCTTTCTACTTCCCTTTTCTTGAGCCAATGATAGACCGAGAAACAAACCATAAGCTTCAACTTGATTGTTTGTCTTCCTTCCTAGTCCCCAAGCATATCTATCTTCGATGATTCTTTTGGGATTAATGAGAATCCCTCCCCCTCCTACCACCCCAGGATTTCCTTTTGAAGCTCCATTAAATTGAAGGGTCCATTGATTTGAGGATGTTAGCCATTCTAGTAGACCCTCAGAAGATAGTCTTAGAATCCACTTGGCTTGATAGGGATCACTTCTATCTAGATGTAGAGAAGTTGGGGTGCCGACCTAAGGAGTAAGCCAAGTGGATTCAAGCTCATCTAAGGAGGGATCCATATATTGTATATGAAATTCCATACATGTTGAAAGGGTGAGAATAACTATTACCCTGACAAAAGATCGAGAATTTTCTAATATAGCTTTATTCCTTGATAGCCAAATTTTCCAATAGACATACTTGGGAAGATGGGTCATGGTATTAACTCGAAACATCTAAAACAAAAATGAATATTGTGGTTTCTACAAGATCTAATAATCAAAATACTTAGGAAGAGCATACCTACTTTCTTTGAACTTGCTTTTGGCCTGAAGGGAGCCCAAATAACATTTGGGCTAAGAGGCGAAGAACGTCACAAGTTCAAAATGCTAAGAAGTTCTATAGTATAGAGGGACGAGAACCACCAACCAAACTTCCTTATTCACCTGACATTGGAGAAAGAGACAAGAAATAGACTCTTTTGAAGATTCACACAGTGAGCATCTTGAGGGGCCAATCTGGCCCCACTTCTGAAGGTTTTCAAATGTGATAATTTGTTTTATGCGAGAGCATCCAATAGAAAAAATTGACTTTTGGAATATCATTCATTATCTTGACATTGTAGCTGGAATTTTACCATCCCCACTTATCTGTAACTTTGAGAGATATGGGGGCACAACCACTTAATTTCTTGATTAGCTTATCTCTTTGGTGAAGAAGTGCCTTTGGAATATTGTCTATCTTCTAACCCTTCCAGCCACCTTGATGATTCCAATCAGAGATCTGGTCCAGATTCTCCACCCTGATTGATCTCATGAAAGTTATAAGATCTATCAGGGAAATATATAATTCTAGGGGCTGAAGGCCCAGAATTGAGTCTGTGAAGATCTTGATGGAGGCTCCATTCCCTAGATTTTTTCTTAATTTTTTTATTAATGGTGTCCTGGGAGAAATTGATCAACTTCCATATGGGGGAGACCAAGCCTAGGATATCTCGACCCACGTGATCATTTTGTTGATTTATATACTTGGCCCTGATCACCTAAATCAACCATTGATTTGGGTTCGTGACCATATTCCAATACAATTTTTCTCCCATTGCCAAATTTGCTAACCTTAGATCCCTTATTCCCAATCCCCAATGTTGTTTTAGGGCTCTGACCATTT
The DNA here is from genome assembly GCA_000404065.3 of Pinus taeda. Taxonomy (NCBI): domain Eukaryota; kingdom Viridiplantae; phylum Streptophyta; class Pinopsida; order Pinales; family Pinaceae; genus Pinus; species Pinus taeda. The sequence goes on along the minus strand of APFE030853025.1, from coordinate 31,860 downwards.
CCCAATTTACCAAATGGTACTTCTTGGTTTTTGTTCTACCTCCTTCCCACAATAATTTTCTTATATACATCCCTATTTTATGCAACACACTCTTAGGGGCTTCTAGGGTAGTAAACTGATACAAAGGGATCGTCGATAGGACTGATTTTACAAGAATTTCCCTGCCAGCATAATTGAGCAATATTCCTCTCCAATTTCCAATTTTTGTTTTCATTTTATCTTGTACATTTTTCCAATCATAGAGGGCATCTCTTCTTAGAAATATAGGGATCCCTAAATAATTAAATTCTTTCCACTCTCTAACTGCTTTAAACCCTAGAATTTCTTCGATTTTCCCCTTTTTTTCTATAGATATTCTAGATGTAGATGTGGCTTTTACTGTCATTAGTGGCTCCCCTTGAAATTGAGGAATTTTTCTAAGGTTCTCTTGAAGCACTGAGCAATTATTATCAAGGCTCCACCCATCAAAATTGTATCATCTGAACTGCCCATGATTTATACTTTTGATGCCTTCTTTATACGTTATGCATGGAAAGTTGAGAATTGCTCTTTCTTGTTCAAATTTACTACTTAGAGCATTAGCCATATTGATGTATAATAAAGGGTAGATGGGACACCATTGACGAAGACCCATCAATGCTTTGAAGAAGCCCTCCACCCTACCATTAACTAGGAGATCAATCCAAGGGGAAGCAATACCAAGGCTGATCATGTAATGAAAGTATCATCCAACCCCATTTTTTTAAGGAATTTTATCAAGAACCCATGCCTTACATGATCAAAAGTCTTTTCCATGTCCAGCTTAATGATAATCCCTTTATCAACCCTGTGCTAGCTAGATTCAAGAGCTTCTTGGATAAGGACAATATTGTCAAATATTTGCCTACCTCAGACAAACTCCCCCTAGTTTTTAGAGATCAAAGAGGGAAATAGAGGCTTAAGCTGAGAGGCCACCAACTTCGAGAAAATTTTGTAGAAGAAATTGCAGAGGGATATTGGAGGAAATCTAGAGAAGGAGGAGGGATTTGATTCTTTTGGGATCAAAGCAGGTAATGAAGAATTTATGCCACCCCCCATGGCAAAGCATTTGAAAGAGTATCCCACCAAACTACAAAGGTCCTTCTTTATAACTTCCCAGAAGGAATGATAGAAGTTGGCTGAGAATCCATCTAGACCCGGAGCCTTATTTAAGGGGAAGGAGAAAATAACCTTCCAAATTTCCTCATTTCGTAGGTGTGGATATTAGAGTTCTATTCATTTCCTCTGACACCATCATTGGGATACTTTATAGGAATAAATATTATCGGGCAATATCACTTGTATTATCTCTTCTATTTATATTTTCATAATGCTCAACCGTTTCTCTCTTAATTTCTTCAAATTTTTTTATAGTTCCCCCCACACCCCCCCCCCATGATTGATCTAAGTAATATTTTTTTTCATTCCCTAAACTTGGCTTGCTTGTGGAAAAATTTTGTGTTCCTATCCCCAATCTTCAGCCAATTATTTCTAGATTTTAGTCTCGAGTGCTCCTCTTTCCTCCTAAGGTTTGTATGAAGGGTCTTAAATATTTTTTATTCTTTCTGGAAGTTTTCTTCTTTTACCAAAGTTGATTCCATTTTTTCCTCGATTAATGCAATTTTTTCTTCCATCTCTTTGATTTTGTCTTGTTTTCCTTATTTATTTTCCGTTACCCACTTTTTAATGTCTCCCTTCAATATGTGGATCTTGGACTCCCAGATAGTTATTGGGAGTCCCTCTATCCAACCCTACCAGGATAGGGAAACCACCTCCAATAAATTGGTGACTTACAACCATAGGGGAGAGTACTAGAGAAAGGGGATAGGGTAAAGATCCAAGAGTTGGGAGATTATCAAACTGATCGGTCAGTGATCAGATGTGGACCATGGGAGAATAGTAGATTTGAAACTATAATTTAGGATTAGGATATTGTCAACAACTAGGAAATGATCCAATCAAGCCGCAATATGGTTCACTACTACTCTTTTTTTGGTCCAAGTATAAAAAAAAGTTGTGGTTTAACATCAAATAGATTAAGAGTTAAGATGAGGTATTCCATATGCTCCTAAAGGGTGTCACGAATAGTGGAGCCCCTCTTTTTTCATGATTTCTCATTGTAGTATTGAAATATCCTCCAAGAATACAATTATGTTTATACTTAGTACCCTTTAGCTCCATTAGGGAATTCCAACAGTCTTGTTTTTCCCAAAAGTCAGTGGGCATGTAAACATTGATCACTGTGAAGAGTTGTTTCTTTTCTATAATATTAAAAATGGTTGTTATCCAATGAGTAGTTTTTAGAGAAATTACCAGTTGCAATTTTGTTGGGTTCCATAACGTGCATAGGCCTCCTCATGCTCCTCTTGAACTAATTTTTTTAAGATTGTTGATACTCCAAATATTTTTTGGATTGAGTTGAGAGACTGCTCATCCAGCTTGGTATCCTCAAGGAGGCTGACTTCCATTCTTTCCTTTCTGATTAGGGATTTCACTTCCAATATTCTTTTTACTGAACCTAGTCCCCTACAATTCTAGGGGATGATATTCATTGATCAGTTTTTTAAATTCCCCACCCCCTTACCAGGGACTGTATTATTTCCTCCCACCCCCCCCCACCTTCCTTTGTTCCATGCTCCTGCTAGTTGATGAGTAATAGTGTGTTGGACTTCCAACTCTTTGTATCTTTTGGTTTTTTCCCTTCTACCTTCCTTATTTGTTTTTCTTCCTGATTTTTTCCCTTTTCTTATTGTTTGCTTCATCTTTGTACAATCTTCTCTGTCATCTACAAAAATCAGTTGTGCATATGGCCCCAAACCTTCTGTAGATGTAAGGAATCCATCCACGTCCTCCTCTTTTTTCGATGATTGTGTAGAACTACTGTCAAAGTATGGGCTAGAGCTTGATGCCTTATGACTTATTAGAGTCTGTCCCATGGGTGCTGACTGAGAGGTTGGGACCTCCTGTGAGGATGGGTGTGGGGGGAATAGAACATTCAAATGTCGCAGCAGAGCTCAAGACCCCAAAATGATTCTCTAACACCAGACCAAAACCACCCCCTGAAGGTGAGCCCGAGTGAGGTGGGGGATAGAATCAACATCCTTAGGGACCAGAACAGAGCTAGGGGGGGCCAACAGGGGTCGAATACTTACGCCTCTTAACCAGATACCATTTCTATTTAGTATCCCCATACTACTTATCCAATGAATCCTAACCTTTAGGACAACACTTTGCAAAGTGCCCATACTCATGGCACAACTTGAATTTAAAGGGAAATTGGTCATAGTCGATCTCCTTCATGTGTGTCCAACTATCCATACAAATATTAACAACAATAGGGAGACCTTTCTCTAAATCCACCTCGACACAAATCCTAGCACAAGAAAAGAGGTTTTATTTTGGCTCTGAGTAGTCAATGTACCTTCCTAGGGAGTTCCCAGTGAATCTAAAAGTCACATCATTCCAAAAGTGGAGGGGGAGGTAAGGTAGCTTCACCTAGATTGGAACTAAAGAAGGAACACCACATTCTAGTTTAAAGCTAGGACTCCAGCGGTCTAGATAGAGCCCTTGTGCCTCCGTAAAATATGGACCACTCCTAAACACTAAATTTCAATCTTGCCTATTCTGGAAGAAACAAGTATAGAAGCCTTTATCACATGAGGAGGAGATGACTGCACCTTTAATAAGAGGATTCTAGTTCTTCTCAACACATTCCTTTATAGTCTGAGGGGACAGTTACAGGTCTATTTGGGCACATCATTCCTATCATTCAGATTAGTACTTTTAGGGCTCATAAAACCTGTAGTGTCCTATCTAGGGTGCTAGACTGGGCTATATTTATTATTGACCAGGGTGCGTAGACTTAGAGGTGTGTGCCTAAAATATATAGACATAAAGGATCTAATCTAAGCCTACTCTTCCTAATTAAAATGCTATGATTTGATTCAATATCAAACTATCAATTAAATATCAACTAAGCATCAAACCATGTATCACCATCAACTAAGATTCAATTCATAAAATGCTGTGTATCACTATAATTAAAGATTTTGGTCTCCTTACAGAGACATCAAACACAAAACCTCTGTTCAGTGCTACTCAACATTCATGAACATTCATTAACAATCATGCAAAGTGAAAATCGTAAGCAAAAAGTTCATGACAGTGCTTTACAAGGTAACCCTAGATCGAATCCCTTATAGGATATGATTCACGATCCAAATGATAGTCTATTCAAGCGCATGCATAAACATATAAACAGCGCATTCATAAATACATAAATATAAACATCGATTTGATCACTGCGCATATATATCAATATCAAATACCAATCAAATACTCTGATTGTAAACGAAATTAAAATGACACTGTAAATGCAATTAAAATGACAACAGTATACCATGTACGCAGGGCCCGTCTGTGTTATTGGTATACTGAGCTTGTTATCCCACGATCACCGAATCAAAACAACGCACTGTGATTATAATGCAAGTCTGTTTATATTAAAGTCGAAGCTCTGTTCGTGAAACAATAATAGTGATAAAAACGTAACCGAACATACAACCGGGTTCAGAACTTATATTTACTTATGGTTCACATCCCTTGAAAATGGATGTACATTCATGAGCGGCTGTTGCCACTTTTACCAAAACACAAAATGTTTCTATCCTAGCTGACACATATAAAAAAAAATGAAACAACTAAAAATCGATTTGGACTGTGACTGTGTGCTGTTGCTGCCTTTGTCGCCAACATGTCATGGTTGACCAGTCGTTGACCGCGCATGTAGGAGGGTTGTTTCCGCTGCAGGATAGGTGCTTGTCCATGCTTGGACATTCCGCTTTTCACCCATACCTTCCGCTCTGGCCTAGCTATCATGCCACATGTCAAACAATAAGCCATTTACAGGATGTTGGGACTTCCTGTAGTCATTTTGCCCAAAAACTCCTAATTTATTAACACAAAACCCTTAAATCAATTTAAATGCAATTCAATAACTATAAGACTATTAATTAATCAATTTCCAAGGCATCTGAGGGATAAATGATGAAAAGAGGTGGGTAATTGTCATGTTTTGGGAGGGAAAAAGGGGTCATAGAATGGTACCAACATCTCTCCCCGACTTAATGAATTAGCATGTCCTCATGCTAACCCTGAAGTGCTTCCTTTAAACTCGGTCCGTGCCTGTACCTCTGCTGCCTTGAGAAATGTGTCTACATTCTTTTTTCACTTGGGCATCTTTCTGGTCATGGAGCTCTTGCTTTAGTCTTTTGTACTTTTCCTTGAGGGTCTTCTTTTGATTGTACCACTTGGTGGCCCACTTGCAAATGTCTGTTTGCTCAGCTTCCAGCTCATTAACTCGCTCCTTTAACTTTTCATTTTTCTTTTGAATTTCTTTACTCTGTGTTCAGAGCATTTCATTTTCTTTCTTAATAACTTTCTCCAGCATGTTAGCCTCCATGAGCTCTTCCTTTAAATTTTCAATTTGTCTCTCTAATTTCTTCTGCTTCTTATTGGGAGGTGGCGACCCTCTTTCCTGTTTGTTATTACTTTTGACCTCTATATTAGCTCCTAGGGGTGAATGGCTTTCAACATCTACATCGGCTCCTGGCCCTGATGGCGAATGGTCACTGCTCTGAATATCCATCTGTATAGGTGCATTGGATTCGGGTTGGTCTTCTTGCAACTGAACTTTTGATGTCCTTCTTGTTCTCCTTGAGTAAGTGGTGAAGACTTTGTCCTGTTCTGCCCTCTTAGCATCCTCCTTTCTCATTTGTCTAGTCCTTATGCTGCTCACAGGTGGGGGTATCTTGTTAGCTTTGGATGATGCT
>APFE030853025.1:1650-17539 GCA_000404065.3 Pinus taeda | reverse complement strand
TGCTTATTTTTGTTTATTGAAATTTTTTCTTTTTGAATCCTTTAAGTACGCCTCCCCGGCAACGGTGCCAAAATGTAGTGTCCTGTCTAGGGTGCTAGACTAGGCTATATTTATTATCAACCAGGATGCGTAGACTTAGAGGCATGCATCTAAAGTATATAGACATAAAGGATTATTAGCTAAGTGGTTATGATGGTAGGTTACAGGACTTCTTTGTGGAAGATTGAGGTATGTTACCTATCACTCAAACACTTAGGTCACTGAGTTAATCTACCTAATTACAGCATTGTCATTCAATTCATTTACCAAATTAAAACACTCTGTATCACTGCAAACCAAGATTTCAATCTCCTTACAGAGACACTATGCATAAAACCCCTGTTCATCAAATACTCAACATTCACTAATATTCATGCAAGGTAAAAACTTACAGAAATTGTAAGCATACTTTGAAATGATAACAGAGTTCATGACATTGCTTTAAAAGACAACAAAGGATCGAATCCCTTATAGGATACGATTCACGATCTCAGTGATGAACTGTTCAAGCACTATCATAAACATAAACCAAACGCATTCTATTAAAATCAACAACCAATTCTAATTACTGTGCATATCATTTAATACCCTAAGTTGCGAATGAAAAGGAAATAACAGTATACCAAGTTAACGCAGGGCCCGTCCGCGTTCCAGAGGAATACTGGACTGTGATGAACCGATTATCAAATCAACGCAACAAGGAAAATATCGTGACTGCAACTATGTCTTTGATATTAAGTTCAAACTCTGTTTTCAAACGATAGAATGATAACCAACTACTGACTACTCAGAATTGTGTTTACATATGTTTTTACAACCCTTACATTTCGAAAACGAATGTACATTCATGATGTGGCTGTTGTCGCTTTTATCATGTCGTGATTTTTAAAATGTTTCTATCCTAAACTGGTTTCAAAAAGGAGCAAAACTAAATCAATTAGAATGCTTTGTTGTTGTTGCCTTTGTCGCCAACATGCTATACTTTGACCTTCGTTGACCGCGCATGTAGGAGGGTCGATTCTGCTGTATGATAGGTATTCGTCCATGCTTGGACATTCTGCTTTTCATCCCTACCCTTTGCTCTAGCCTAGCTGTCATGCCACATGTCAAACAATGAACCAATTACAGGATGTTGGAACTTCCTGTAGCCATTTTACCAAAAAATCCTAATTCGTTAACATAAAACTCCTAAATCAATTTTAATGCATTTTAATAACTATAGGACTATTAACTAATCAATTTTCAAGGGATCTAAGAGATATATGATGGAAAGAAGTAGGCAAATGATATGTTTTAGGAGGAAAAAGGAGGTCATTGGATGGTACCAACAGTCCGGAAGCTGGGAAAACATGCATTGTGCACCGGACGGGAAATGTGATTGACAGCCTAGATTGGGGACTATGAGATGGATTAGGTGGTTCTAGATTTGGCGTCAGATGTGAATGTCCTACCTAAACAGACTTGGGAGAGCATGGGCAAGCCTGCCCTACAGTGGTCCCCTATCCAGTTGCAGATGGAAAACCAACAAAAGATCCTGCCTATGGGAAGACTGCAAGGAGTCACAGTAGACATCGACGGTGCAAGAAGACAAACTGATTTTGAGGTCACAGAAATTGTGGATGACAGTAACCAATATGTTGCATTGTTAGGGATTGACTGGGCAATGGATATGAATGGATTCATCAATTTAAAGAAGTGAAAAATGATATTCAAAGAGAAATCTCTCCGCGTAGTGGTTCCGTTGGACCCAACTGAGGGGGCACGCTATACTGAACCAGTGCATGACGAGGATAACGATGGTGAATTGGAATATATCTACCAGATCACAACACAAGATTAGGACTAGGTGAATCTGATAGTGGACGGAAGAATCTCATGGGACCGTGATAGTTCCTGCATGTCAGACTCAAATGAAGAAATTGAGCGATGGCAGAACCGATTACATGAGGTAACAATACTAAATTGTAACAGGATGGTTAGATCACTACGCCGGGTAACAATAGGAGCATGGGAGCAGCCAGTTGAGGCTATCACGAAAGCAAAGGGACCATCGGACCAATATGAACCAACGAAGCCGAGACAAAGTCTACCGGAAGTATCCGCACACGTAACAATTGCTTCAGGAACGGGTACAAGCCCAAAGATGTGACGAAAGTGGTGCAAATGTTGAAGACAGGTGCACGCAAAAGTTGGAAGGCAAAATGAGGTGAGCTTTCATCGCCAATTTAGGCTGCAGGTGAAGGTTGTGTAGAAAGCCACCCAGCTTAAAAACAATAGCCCGAAGCCACCAACGGTCCATGCCAAAGTTAGAAGGGGACCATGGGAAAGAACGTGCAGCGTACACCCAATAAAGTGACCCAATGTGGAGTTATGAATATCGCGGGTTCGATGGGCCTATAATAGAAGGCGGGCGGAATCCTAGAAAAAGTGGGGAAGCTACTGGCCTCGTGAAATCAATCAACTTTGGGAATATCTAAGAGAGAGAAGCGAACTAATAAAGGAAGCAATCAGTAGGATGGCAAGTAGCAATGCCCATGCTGGCCGCGGTCAGGAACCTGGCCCGGTCAGGCTTCCCGCAGAACTAGAACTGGCCACAATCCTGTTATCATGGTTGCACCTGCACCTACGGAAAGGAACACCCCACATAATAGGGCATGAAGAAATAAAAATGGTACTTGACCAGTGCTCGCAGCCCAGACTAGAAGGACCGCTGAGACATCGCACTTGGGGTGCGACCACCTGACTAGCTATGGCAAGCACAGTCTCAGTGCCCCAAGCAGTTGAAAGAAGGTGCGGGACTATAAAGCAGTCTGTGGGACAATGGCCAGGAAAACAGGTTCTATCAAGAGCCATTTGGTCTGCGAGATCGCAACTGCACATGGGAGGCTACACTACCACGAGGAAAATTCAGAAGGTGACCGTTAACAACACTATTCCTGATAAGAAATTTAAGTTATGGTAGGGAGGAGTGGGCGAGAGGCCATTAGGAAGGGAGTTCCAAGTAAGATCCAAAAAGATCTGCCGCCTAGACACCAGTACTAAACTGAAAAAGGAGGGAAGGGATCTATTCAAAGTTACATGCTTCTCTTCTAACCTATGGATGACACTAGAGGATTTGTAATTTGGACAGGTGAAGAGAAGCAAACACTCGACTCGCAAGCATCCCATGAGTACCATGGCCAGAATTCGAGCACGGTTCGCTGAGGAACTGCAACTAAATCAGGAAGAGCCAAATGACGTGACTCCGGCCCCCAAGGTTCCAAAGTCCCCACGCACACCACAACCCAGGAAAAACAAGAAGATGACAAGGACAGTCAGGGCCTTACTGAGATTCAATAAAAGGTCAGCAGTCGACAAGGGCAAAGTAGTCACCACCGAACCCGCCAAGGGTGACAACGATTTACAAGCCCTGATTGACCATATTGAGGCACAGGCTGAGGAAGAAGAAGATGCATTCCAAATCCCTCCATTACCTCCATATCTCTCTCTATGGAGTGGCACGACCAAAATACCGAAGGACCTAGATGCTGCGAAGAATACGTTGTAGACCCTGCTTCTCCTAGATGAAATAAGGTTTGATGGTTTTCCACTGGGCTGCATACCAAGTATCAAGTTCGAAGATTGGGATCTCATGGACAACGAAAATTTTCTTGAATTTTCCGGAGACAAGTTACTGCCGTGGAAATGGCTATTAGGTGTAGAAAAGGTGAGATTACTCAATCTGAGGTGGATACCCCACTATCACCGTGCGACCATCACCATATTTGTGATCTGACAGTTGCTCTGTTTGATACATGATGGGTATCTTTGGTTGGAAGATCTGATCCCGATCACAGGTGATTTAGTCCACCAAATTACGCGCTTGCCAATTAAAGGGAATGATCCCATAGACATAGCCAGAACAAGTAGTGAGGTGGGCCTCACCGAAACAATGAAGGCGAAATATCAGCTGGAAAAAGGAAAGCATGTGTATGTAATATCAAGCATCATCGACTGCGTAGTACGAATCACCACTTAGCTACTAGCTAGTAAACACATGAGAAAGTGTCGCACAGATGAGGTGCCAACTCTTATCATTGCGCTTCTGGAGCAGTGCACCGAAGGGGTTCAGTTCAATTGGGCATAGTTTTTATGCGATGAATTTCTGACCAATTGTCAGGAAGCATGGGACAAAGGTAAGACATTTCATTATGCATGGTTGCTACTATGGTTGCAAGAGAACTGTCGCAAGGTAGCCAGTTTCCCAACATTGAGGATAGCCTACCTGAAGCAGTGTGGTATAATTCTCTCTGGGATACAAAGGATGCAGTGAGGGTTTCTGAAATCAAGGTGTTTTGGACCTTCATGGAAGGGGGTATTTGGACATTGATCGCTTGAAGACCGCGAATGTCTCCAATGATATACAACAATTTCCAAAGCACGACCGAGTTTAAAGAAGACATGCATCACTTATATATCCGGGTACGGAAGGATCCAAAGCGAGCATGGGTCACACTTCCGTTCATTGCAATAGACGATGCCATTTACGAGGTATTAGCAAAATGGCCTCCAGAGTGGCGCACCCTAGACAAGGCCGTCCTAAACAAAATGGCAGCACAGTAGTGGGAAAAGGAACTCCAACAGTGACTCAATTAATTGGCAGAAAAGACACGACAGGGACACAAGTCAGCTTCGCAGCAGGAGGCAACCCAGAAATTGATAGCTGACGAGACCCTAAAAGATTGGGAAATGGCCTTGGAACAGGACACGCAAAGCAAAAAGGAGACACAGGAACACACAGATGAGCTTACAGAATCAACACAAGTCAAACCGCCGCATGGAAAGGAGTCGCCGAACACATGGAAAAAGTCTAATACAACGAATGCCTTGGAGAAAGACCTTATTGACAGTAGCCAGCCATCGAGCGATGTTCCTACTGGTGCGTTGGAAGAGCTAATCACGGAATAGAAAACTGTGTTAGGGGAGATCCGAGCACAGTTGCAGGCATTACATATGTGACCATCGGGCGGGGCTATCCTCAACCTAGCAGAAGATACAGAAACAGCCGAGCCGATGGTGCACATTCACACAATGAACACCTTAATGTTGCCAGCAGGCACGGTCCTAGAAGAAGTCGTAGGCGAAGAGTGTAGTTGGGGTTTGAATTTGGCCGCCCTTCCAAGAGAAACACTATACAAACTACTGGATGGGGTAATGAACAAGCTGCACACCAGGGAAAGTCGTGCCCTCAAAACCTTGATGTAGCACAAGGAAAATTTGGAACAGGTCACTCTCTAGCACGATGACTTGGTCGTGCACTACTGGGAAGTGGAATAGGCCATGGTGGAGGCTTGCAGCAAGGTACTGGAACTAGATATCCCTATGGACCTGCCAACAACTGCTAAAATTCAACACATGGCAACAAGATTCCGAACGGCCCAGGAGGAGGCCGCGAAGGTTCAGTGGGAGTTAAACTTACAAATTGCAGAGCTCAGACTAAAGGCACAGCCACCCACACCTCTGGAAGTTCGAGAACGGCGTCGAAACAAAATTCAAGACATACTGGAAATGATGAAGAGCGATGTTCGAGAGTGCTCGGGACTATTAGATCAGTCTCCCGTTATGCTCACATCCCTCCAGGAAGATCCAACCATACAGTGAGTAGAAACTAAGGTGCACGAGTTGCAGCAGGCTTATGAAACAACTAAAGGGGCTACACAAACAGTCACTATCACACATCAGTTGGCCAAAATAAAGGAGGCCTCATGCAGCAACAGGAGGCAGTGCTTAAAGCACGCATCCAACCATAGCTATATGAAGCATTTGGGGTCCGTACAACTATTGAAGGCAAGTTAGCACATATGCAGGTAGTATGCGATACCGAGCAAGCAACTGCAAGTGATACGGATGCATCAGTGGCTTGCTTGGAACAGGTACAGAGGCTCACGATAGAGTTTGTTGAAAGCACATGCGACATGCAGAAGTTTCTGACCAACCTATGCAAATATTACTGCACCAGCCGTGTGACTCGAGACAAGTCATGATGATCGTGTTGGGGGACTGTTGGGTAGCAGAGGGCCCGCGTAACAGTTTTGAGGCTCAAAGCCCGTACCTTTTGGAAAATATATGGTAAAGGACTCTGCGAAGGGCGCAGAGTGCGAATTGTAATTGGTCAAGTCAAAGGGTTGTCTGCCCAAAGATAATGTAGAATAATAGGAAGTGAGTCGGCTTGCCCATGGTCCGTAGACCATGGAAATGTATAAATAGAGTGAGGCTCTATGGTTAGGGGACATGTAGTTGTGATGTATTCTTGATCTGAATTGTAATGTGTTTATGAGGCAAGAAGTTCTGGAGCATTTGTAAGTCCGAGTCAAGGGTGTTGGTGGGTAGATAGAGGCTCTGTAGCTGTGTGCGTAGAGGCCTAGTAGAGTCCGTAGCTGTGTGCGTGGACCCCTGCAGCTGAGTGCGCAGGGTAGATCTAGTTGTAGTGGCAAAAGAGTTGAATGAAGATAAGTTGATTCCAAAAATACTATGTTGAATTTGAAATATTGTGAATCTGGTTAATTTATGGTTTATACTTCTGTTGGATCTGTATGTTTATGAGTTTATGCAAATCTGTATCTCTATTGAATGCGTACACCGATTACCTCTATTAAATGTTTGCTTAAAGACTGTAACAAGTAGATATGCTCTATAATAACTCGTTAAGTAAGAAAGATTAAGGAATTGTCCTGTTTCGAATCTACACGACGCGAGGCCACAACATGGCACGCGAACCCTCCAAACCATATCCAGACATCCCAAGGGTGTGGAAACCTGGTTCCAGCACCCTCCCCTGCTACCTCGGGTGAGACCTCAGTCCGCGCTCCACGGACTATTGCTGAAAGGGCCGGTAGCTGCGGGATTTGTTTGGCTAAACAACTCTTCCGAACCTGGGTTAGGCCCATATCAACCAACAGTTTGGACGATCAATGCTTTTAACTATTAAAGAGATGTAAATCCCAAGTATTTCTAATATAACAAAAGGGTTGATTCTTCACCCTTAACAAAATTAAGCTTTAAAATGATTTTGAAAGGTAGAATTTTAAGAGAATATATAATTTCTTAAACATTCAAATAGAATATTTAATTTTTCATGTATAGGTGATGTGTGCAAAAGTATTTTACAGCCAAACAAAACATATTTAGAGATAAGAGAAAGTAAAAATTAAATTATGTAGAGGAATTAAATAAAATAGATAGCTCCAATTAATTAATCTCTTAACTTTGCAGGATATTTCAGAAAGATTGACATTCAATATTATCTTACCCAGATTTATATTAACTGTAAATATGTGTAGAAATAAATAAAGATGGAAACATAACAAATAACTAGAAAAACTCACAGGGAAAAAAAAAGCTACTTCAAAATGAGTCCATAATCCTTCTATTGATCTTAGAAATAATACAACAAATTAAAATCACATTCAATAGCTAATCACAAGGGTTCTGTTATCACTTAAAACCACAGTTCACCTATGTCCAAAGATCCATATAAAAATTTTGATTCAAGTAAATAGGTTTTTAGGTGTGTCACTTTAAGTTTAGTTTTCCAAAGGTATTGACATGAGTCCTTGTTTAAAAACCGTTAGATACCCTCTCTCATGATAGTTAAAGCATGTCGTGTCTTGATTACATCATTCTGACTTTGCACAGTTTCGTAGCGTAATATGATTGGCCAGTTTAGCTGCGCAATCATTTTCCACCATTCCGCAGCATATCATTGAGCAGCCATTTCGTAGCGCGGTATGTCATTTCATGATTGCCTGCGCTACGAAATCGGGGATTCGGGTATTTTCTGCATCATATTTCCTTGAAATGTCAAATCTCGGGAGGTGAGTCATAAAAAACCGTTCAAATGTGTCAGTCGACATCTCCTCTAGATCATGATAGGATTCATCCCGCCATCAGAGATAGGATCACACACATGTCAATTATGTTAATAAATCTTATGAGGTATGGTGGTGCAATTATGTTTATTCATGACTGCATTAACGTGCCTATTCTATGGTGAGTGTTTGAAAAAACAAAAGGAAGCCGCCCGAATTCTCATTCAAAAGAGACTACTGCAAGCGAGCCTGCATTCTGAAACCGAAGCTGTTGAGTGAATTGTAATTGCTAATTGAGTTCTCTGTGCAAGAAATTTTCTGAGTAAGATGGAAAAACGAGAGCATAGATCCGGGAGATGTCTGAGGACTGAACCAGAGGGACTTGACCTCACGCTTAAAGATGAAGGTGTTGCTCGAGCTTTCAAACAGGCAGGTTGCTGGAGGTTCTGTGAAAAACTGAAGGGCGGACATACAGAGGTAACCAAAGCTTTTGCTCTAAACTTTAGCGGCTTGAATTCTAAATTTGCATTATTAGAATTCCCTTTATCTCCGCAAGCTATCTCTGTTGTCACCGAGATCCCAAGGAGTGGTCAGAAGTGGTTTAAAAACTACAAGTTTGATACAACTCCATGTAAGGAGTTTCTGAAAGATCAATATGCCAACGAGGACCTTTCTAAGGCTATACCCAGGCATTATATTAAAGAGCATTATGCTCTGCTTCTCACAGCCATTCAGAAGTACCTCACATGCGAGGGAAGATACACTAAAGTATACTCCTACCATTTCAAACTTCTGTTACATTTCACAGGAAAGACGTCCATAGATATTCCTTTCTATTTGTTTAGGAGTCTAGGCAAAATGTGCGATAAAGTTCAGTTTAAAAAGGATAATTATGAGACATCTCTCTTCCATCATGGTTTAATCAAGCTACTGGTGTTAGATAGCCTGCACAAAATCGGGAGGGATTGGGACTCTTTCATTTTCATGTCGGGTTTCCAAAGCAAAACCGGTCTAACCCCATTACCAGACAGAGAAAAAGAAGGAAAGACTCAAGAGTCTACAATGGTTGAAGAACCTACACTGGAAACAATGGTTGAAGAGCCTACATTGGCTGAGCCTAAGAAGCAGGCTAGAGACCAAAAGAAACCAAATAATAAATCAAAGAAATCAGGGAAACCCGTAGTCATTAAAGAGACACCAAAACCATCCAAGGAGAAGATGAAATATCAGAAAATTACATCCAAGCCAAGTGAAGTTACACAAGAAACCAGGATCAGAACAAGGAGCCAGTTGAGCAAAGAAAAAGGAAAGTCAATTGCAGTAGAAGACAGCCCCATGTCAAAGGCTAGTCTTAAGGATTTGCTAGAAGCAATTGACTTTGAACAAGCCACATCAGTACAGGTGGAGCCCGTGCCAATTGACCTTACACAGTCATCTCCCGACAGCTCTAAGAAATCAAAAGCCTCAAAAAGGCTAAGATTCGAGGAGGCTGGGAAGGAATTCATGGTCAAGCCTAGAAGGCCAATCACTAGAGTTCAAGCACAAGCAGCAGAACAAATCCCAAAGGGTGAGGAGACTGCCAAGGTGACAACAAAGCAAACCAAACCTTTGCCTAAGATAGAGAAACCAGAAAAGGCAGAAAAGGCAGAAAAAATAGAGAAGGCAAAGAAGGCAGAAAAGGCAGTGAAGGCAGAGAAAGTACAGGAAACCAAAAGAATAATCTATACCAGAGAGCAGACCAAACAAAAAGGAAAGCAGGTAGCTCAGGCCAAATAAACAAAGGAGAGCAGAAAGAAAGAGGTAAAGGAAAAGGCTCCTTTGGTTAAGAAAGATAAAACCTCATCCACACAAGGAGAAATGGGAAGCAGCTGACAAGGAGATGGCTGATTTGGAAAAGACAGTATCAGAGATTGCAGCCATGGAGAGTGAACTTGCAAAGCTGAAGGCTCAGCTAGGCAAGTTAGCTGCTAAATGAATTAAATTTCAATGTTGCACCAAGTTTTTTCATGTTTTTTAAGTTAATTAATGTTTTTGAGGCATGTATTAAAGAAAGGAAAGTAAGCAATTTTGGAATCAAAGATGAAGCTGTAACAGTCTGAAATAATTGAAGACTGTGATTTTGCAAAAAACAGCAGTTTCGTAGCACGCTACGAAACTGCTGTAGGTGACTGTTTTTAAGGGAAAATTCGAAAACAATGCTGAGGTCATCAAATTTTGTGAAGAAAGGCTTCGAGGATGGAAAGGAAATTACCATGGTTGCTTAAGCCTTCAAAGGTTGACAAATGTAAATCTTATGCATAAAGGTAAAATCTTTTGTCTTTACCAAGTTTTCATAAAGTACCTTTATGACCGCAGAATTAGGGTTTCTGGTAGGATTACCAGAATTTTGAGTTCAACACCTGGCAGTATTCGTAAAGCATTCAGATTATTCAGGCATATGGTGTTATGGTATGGTCATCAAGGTCATTATACGGCTTCAAGCATTTTTGTTGGAAAATGAACATGGACTAAAACAGGGACCGGGAAAACAGAGGATATTTTTCCATCAAAGGCTGAGTCAGCAAACAACTCAGAATCCAAGGCAGCCAATTCAGCGAATGCTCCTCCAATATATTCCAGCTCCTACAGGAAAAGCACAGCTGTCAAAGATCAGGAGGGAATCAAGCAAACGAGGAGATGGTAGCAGAATTTGATTAGAAATAGGACTCTATTGTATTTAAAGCACAATACCTTTGTATTTAATGAATTAGTTTCAATATGGATAAGGTAGTTAATCATAGTTTTTCGAGCTCCCCTCATGCTGGAGGAGGAGACTCAAGATAGCTTAGTTTTATTTCCTATAAATAGGAAAAACTCTGATGTATCAAGGGTTGGAGATTTTTATGAACAAGACAGATTTTTCTTATTGGTGTATGTAAAGTTCCTTTTTACAGTAATATAAAGTTTGTTGTTTCTTCCCAAGATTCATCCTGTGTCTCATATGTTTCAGAGTGTATGTGGTTTTGGTTCTATGCATCTTATTTTACAGTTCACTAGACATGCAATCACTCTGAATTCATCATTGATGCTCAGACTTCCTGTGTGTGTCTTGTTGAGTTGAAGTTCTTCTTGGTTGATGTTTTGGACAGTGAGACATTATATGCCTTGGTTTCTATGATTCAATAGTTACTTGTTTACTGTAAAAATGTATAACTCCATGAGCCCAATGGAAGAGGCCTTTATTTTGTTGTTCCAACTAGCTTAAACTTAATTCACTGTTTTAAGAGTTAGCCATCTTTTTGCCCTTTAATGCATATCAAAACCTGTGAGAGAGCCCTCTCTGACTAGGGAGGCTAATCCTTAGTCTAAAGTCTGGTTTGAAACAGTTGCATGAGATCTCACTAAGTAGCAGCCCTTAGTACATGGTTTTGTGACAACAGGTTCAACCCTGTGTTCTTTGAATTACGGTACTTATATATTTTAATTCAAAATATTTGAACTTTAAATCAAAATTTATTAAAATATCTCATCCAAGCTAATTTGGATTTATTACAAAAATAAAACTAGAAGAAAGGAGATCTGAACTGATTTGACATCTTGCACAAAATTCGAGGACTATTTATGGTGACTAGAGCTATAAAGTTGTTGTTTTGTTCCTTGTTCCTAGAAATTTGTTCTTTGTCCCTGAAAACATTGTACTCTTCTACTAAAAATCTGTTGTTTCTCATTCGATGAGCTCACACAACTTGTCCCATCTTGAGATAAAGCTTGAATAAATAAATCACAACTTAGACCTTCCATGAAAGCCATTGCAATGATAGTTCCTTTTATTTTAGTAAATTTAGCTTTATCTACTGCTATATCATGCAATCTATGCAAATATTATTCCAGAGGAATTAGTTTATCACTTATATCCGTGTTGGCTTAAAGGGGCCTGAACCAAGTTCAGAGTTAGTTAGCCAAGCAAATTCCAGTACTACTTGCCCTTTCGGTAACAGTTCACGGAGCGTGGACTAAGGTCTCACTCAAAGTACTATGGGAAGGTTCTAGAACTAGGTTTCTGCACCCTTGAGATGTCTAAGAAGGTCGACTCGCTGGATAACCCTTCGCGCAAGTTACAGTACGCGCCCTGATATACTGCCTCCGCGCAGCCCTAACCAGGGATTGTGGAGTTTCGTGCTACCCTGAGCTATCTACTCGCGACTTTACTTGTTCTTTTAATGAATTACCTTACCTTAATGCCTTAAACTATATAATTAGTTACATAACACATTCATACAAGTTCACACAGTAAAGAAAGAATGTACTTGCAATTATCATTCAATCATGCATTAAACCCAAAAAATATACATAGAAATGTAGCAAAACTTCTCTTTATTAATACTTTAGATGGTTACAGACTCAACTCTCCGTGCGCAGTCAACTACGGACTACTAGGCCCCTGTGCACTTAGCTGCAGAGCCTTCTTCTACTCTACGACCCAAAGACACACTTACACACTTGGACTTACTATTATGCCTTCATATTATGCCTTAATATTATGCCTTAATGTCTTTTACAACTTAGAGCATCACTCTATTTATACAATCCCATGGTCAGTGGACCATGGGTAGGCCGACATTACATTAAAAAAGTAAGGATGAACAACCCTATGACTCTGTTATACTTTCATGCTCTGCACCCGCACTTCATGGAGCTTTTACAAAGACTTGGTTAAAACTTGGGCCTTAAGCCCCAAAAAATGCCTTAGGGGGATTCCATGCCCAACAGGCCCCCAACACAAACATCGTGACTCGCCCTCGAGTCACTTGGTCAGCGCAGAGATCTTGGCGTGGTCCTTCCAACTGAGTCAGAACTTCTACATTGTTGGCAGCACACTGGGATACTGGTGCCTGGGTCTTCTGCATGTGCTATTCCAAAACCTATATATCATAAGTGCTTCACTGCATTAGTATGTGCACCCCCTACATGTTTTCCATCTTGCCTTTAATTGTTGTTGTGACAGTGAAGGCCTCATCTATCCACGATTGAACGTGCACCTTCAGGACCCCTTCTTTGTGTCAAGCCACGTCCACCTGTTCCTTTAATGCTTTGGCCTGCTGCATCGTCGTAAGCCTTTGGGTGAGGGCTACCATCTGCACAGTACCTCTAATGTTGTCATACTGCTGCTGGAGTTCGCGCCCTCTGTCTCTAGGAGCTGAAGGTTGGGATCCTCCTATAGCCGCATGAGGACATCCAATGACTCCTCCAACATGTCGGTGCAGTCCCGCATTATATTGGCAATCTCATCTAGACCTGCTATAATAGGGCTAGCACACTGCTCTATGACTTCCGGAGGGGTGGACGGCTGCACCTTTAGCCGTAGTTCGGCAATCTGAAGATTTAGCTCCAGCTGAACCTTTGTCATTTCTTCTTGCACCTCACATACTCCTGCTGCTAATTTGAGGACACACGCCTCTACTAATATATCTGCTGGGATGGCCTGCTTTGGGATGCTTTGACAAGCATCATCGATCACCTATTCCAGCTGTCACATCTGCAACATTACTTCATCACGCTGCAAGATCAGCTATTCCATATTATTTTTCTTCTTGCTGATGACTTACAGTGCGCGGCTCTCCCTAGCCCATAGTTCTGTAGTGATCCCATCATGTAGCATGTATAAGGTATCCCACAGGAGCGCCACCAGGTTGATGCCTAGACCCTTCATTGTGCTAATAGTAGGCCTATCGGCCTCATCTGCTATCATAAGTGGCCTATCTGGCAACACAACTATGTTCGTGAATCAGACACACATCATCTGTTCCAATGCCAATGTTCCCACGACAAGGCTAGTCGAAAAGGCACCAGCCTAAGGAGCACGCATGATCTGATAATCACCCTATGAGTGACCTCAATTGAAGATTTATTAAACAAAAGGTATTACAGACTCATGTGCTAGTGTGTGTGTTTTTTGTTATTGAAACAACCGATCGATCAGATTGCCAATACATAGAAAATAAGTGGAAAGACGGTAGAGAAATACAGTAATCAACACAAAGACACAAGCATTTTTAATAAGGAGTTCACTCTATTCTCCAAGGCTATGTCTCCGGTCCAACTTCAGTGGTGGCCTTGTTTTATTATGTCTTATAGTAGAGAAATTAGAATACAGGGACTCAATATGAGTTCTCCTGACAACAGATTTTGCTTGGCAGGGTGGTTCTTGGATTCCCCAAGCCACTCGGAGTACACAGAATCGTTCTCTTCCTACCAGCTCTGTGACCCTTGGCCTACAGTGGAAAGAGCCAAATGTGATGTTCAGTCTGGATAGATTCCTCTATGGGAAGGCTTGAATCTTCAAGCTCTCTGGTGCTCGATGCTGCCAGTGGTCAGCTCGGCCCTCTGTCTCCTCTACTTGGCTTTACTGTTCTCTGTGTTCAGTCCTCCTCTTAGGGCGTACTGTTCACTATCTCTCTTGGTCTCTCGGACTCCTCTTTGTTCCCTTTTTGACTGTCTCTGTTCATGGCTTTAGCCATTCGATCCCTATGCATGTTTAGTTCCTCTCCCGTTTGCGTCAATTCACCTTCTGCAGCTGCGCTTGGAGTTCCCTATTCAGCATCAGCATGAACGCTCGGGAAGTGGCTACGTGTCTCCATCTAACTGGTGCCAGCATGCTTCGTTGGTTTGTTTCTTCCGTTATGCCGTGTATGCGTTCTTTCTCCACCGTGGTGGTCAAACGGAGTCCAAATCTCTTTAGAACGTGGCTTAATCCCTTGTCGATTCCACTTCTTCCATCGGGCGCAATCTCAGCCGTCTGATTTGGGCTCCTCCAAATCCAACGTCATACACACGTCGAGCGCAGTTGACTTGCTCAACCGATAGCGTGCGATCTCGGCGGTTTTTCTCTCACCTCCCCTGCCACGTGTCGATCACTGAGTGGGATTGCTCCGCTCTCCTCCAAAACCTCTTACCGTTCAAGGGCGCCCCGATCAATACCACCGTTTTTTCCAGAGTGCGGGTCCCACCTTTGTCCTTTAATGATTTTTCTTCCTCCGCCTGTGGTTCTCCGGCTCCCAACGTGACCGAGTGCTTAAGGCTTTTCCACTTTAGCCTTGTTTTCCTAGCTAAGCGCTAATCACGCATCAAAAATCGCCTCCTTTTCCCGATCCAGGGCTCCTAAGGGTTCTTTTGACCTCATGCGCAGTCTCCATCGGCCTCGGTCAGTGCGCTTTGACTGAGGTCCTCGTCATTCCACGCTAGCAGCCATTGCCACTGGTTCAAGGCATTTTTGATCGCTGTTTTGGAATTTCCAAAGATTTGTTCAACTTGATACAGTCAAGGTTCTCGACAATCTTTTGTGGATCCGATTCGGATCACGGCCTTCTCACTGAAAAAGCTTTTGGACCACCAAAATTTGGTTTTCTTCAAGCATCAACTAAGTGAGGAAACTGCTGTCTCACTTGTCCAATCTCAATCCACTTCGAACCCTTAAGCCCAATCCTGAGGTATTCCACTTGTCCACTGCGCGTCATCCTTACCTTCCTATCCAACACTGTATCTTCCTGCAACTCATTAAGATATTCAAGTAGCAGGTCGTCAACAGAAGGTAATTGACACTCCTCTTCAGGGTCGTCAACCATTGAAGGTTCAAACAACCTCAAGCAGTCTGCATTTACGACTGAGTAGATGTGCACGTACACTGGTAGCTCAAGGTGGAAGGCATTTTCACCAATCTTCTCAATTATCCTGAAGGGTCCATACCTGATAGGTTTTAGCTTTTTACCTTCACCTTGCATCCTGTCCTTGCTGATATACAGCCAGACATGGTCTCCAACTTGAAAACTATGCTCCATCCGATGCTTATCATGCCTAGCCTTGTACTTGGCCTGGCTCTTTTCCAGCTCTTCCTGTACTGCTTGGTGGATCTCCTGGATCTGTTCAATGAACCTAGTTGCCTTGTCCACATCACTGTGTCTATCAACCATGGTATCTTTACCAAAGACAAAATCTAAAGGAGACCTTGGTATGAAACCAAAACAGGT
>APFE030853024.1:156024-195082 GCA_000404065.3 Pinus taeda | reverse complement strand
ACCATTTATCTACCCTATAAATCACAAAAATCTCAAACAAACAAATAAATTTAATTAATTAATTAAAAATGGAAAACAAACATATATAACACTGTATTAGAGATCTAATAGAAATGTGGTATTCCAAGCCATTCCAAAACATTGCAATATTTAAAACGTTTAGGATACCGTTGCATAGTTCATTGACATTTCCATTCCCAAAACCTATTCATATATTTTGTGTGGTTTGACCTCACTATTTTAGTGATTTTTTGTTTGAAAGAAGATCTATGTTGATTTTTTTTGAAAGAAGATATATGTGCCATCAACATAGGTTTTAAACAGAACATGTTTATAATATGATTAAATCAATGTGTTCACATGATAAAAATAAAATCTTTAAACCAATAATGTTTATTTCGGGTTTCAATGGCGTTAAAACTTGTTTAATTTCTTATAAAGAGCTTGACCAAGAGATAAGAGTAAAAAGTTTGAATCTAACAAATTGATATCTTTATAGATGGTTTAAACGTTATATATCTTTATGGATTAGCTTTTCAAGGGACAGTAAACAATTTATGCTTATTTGTAACTCAGAAAACTAAAAGCAAACATGGCCAAAGAATAAATTCTTTTATTTTATCATCATAGCAGTTTAACTCGAAAAAAATTAGTTTAAAACGCATGAATTGATAGATAAAACTAAATGATCTATTTAATTTTTTGTTATGTAAATATATTCCTGAAAATATAATAGATTTAACAATTATCTTTTTTCACATTTTTACAATTTAAATTTATAGTTTTAAGACTTTCTAACACTATATATTATTATTTATTTAATCTACTTTCGTAAATATTATATATATCAGTCACCCCATAAAATTCTTCTTGGAAAATATATATAATATTGTATCTATTAAGTTATTATATATAATAGAAGTTACAAATTTTTTAAATAGAATATTTTGTTTGGAATTTAGTTAAAATAATTTAAAAATTAAGATGTTGGAGTGTTTAAATTATTGTGAAGGTGAAAATAGATTTAACATTATAAAAAAATTGTGCATCCAAAATCTTGAATTTTCAAAAATTTCTTCCAAATTTTATCATACAATTTTTCATTATTTTGTGAACTCTTTGGACTTTTACTCTTTTATTGTAGAGTAAAAATAGTCCCTTGAAAGGCAAATCGATGGAGAGAATCGATATCTGTGAACTCAAACAACTTCCGGCATGCAAATCCCACCACAAACGTCATGTAACTCATTCACTGATATACGTGGTGCTTATATCGATGAACTGTATTATTCCACCATTTTACTATTTAATCATCTATAGATAAGGCCCATTCTGCTCAGATCCATGGGCCGTATTATTCCTTATTTTCATGAGACAGTGACTGAGTTTTGATTGGGTGAAGTTGAGATCAGGACCCGAAAGGCGTTTGATTGTTGCAATCCAGGTTGGATCCATAGCTGACGCTTGTAAAATCCGATGCGGTCCTCTGCATCGAGTCGCTGCCTTTGCCGCACTCCAGCCCACCGTTACTGATATTGGTCACCGCTCCATATCCGCGTACCCTATCGGCGGCGCTGTCGCTGCCGGACGGAGTCCATTCCCGGTCATGACGTCGTGGCAGAAATGCTTGGAGATTGCAAGATCATCAGAACCAGATTGGCTTCAATCACGGGGTTACGAAAATCCAAAACCGTGTTGGATTGAAATTCTAAGAAAATGACAACAATCTTATTCTTGTTGGAGGGTCAGCCAAGACAGAAGTCTTCAAAACGGTTTTATACTTTCAATGTTCAGGATATGTTGATGTTGCTACTGGGCGAGATATTGTATGTGCGGGAGAATCCTCAGTTTTGCTATCACATGGTATATGTCATTGCGCCAACCGTTCTCGGAATGTGTTTAACTACCTTGAGCTACGGGAAGAACAGCTTTGAACCAAATATGCTATACTTTAACCCATCGTGATTAAGCAGTGTTTGATCTCCCTTGTGATGCTTCTCGGTAGTTACCTGCTGTCTTGCCGGTCTGTCTGTCCCCCAATAGATTAGATTCTCGAGCACGGTCTATAGGAATCATAGAATCAAAGCAATAGCCCCATTTGGAAAGGGGTTTCATAATACAGAACGTCTTGAATATATACCCTGGAGCAGGAGATTCATCATCGAAAATTCGGATAAGCTGAAATTTTTACTCCTTTCCATACAATGAGTGGACTAGAAGCATTTACAAACACGAACGCCAAATAAAGCATCACTTACTAGTATCTGAGCAATTTTTTTTCTATGCTGTCAAGAATTGCCTTCTGTATCATCAAGCCATCGCCCATTTAATACACGCTCCAACACATATCGATTCCAAATTTAAGGCAAATGCTTACTGATCAAAAACCATGAATCAGCATGCCCATACTCCTACTAGGAAATATCGGTGGCCAAAAGATACCACTCCTTCTTGTTGTTATATTGTTCGATCTGTTTCCGAAGTTCTTCAGCATGTTGATGCATCTATGTTTCCGAAGTTCTTCAGCTTTTGCTCAGATGGCGAAACCCTCTTGCTCACAATGCTCTCCAACGGCTTGTTGGAAATAATAATTACTAGTGCAGTTTAGATTCAGAGTCTTAATTGAGTTGAGTCAGTCTGACTTGAGTTGAGTGTAATATCAGCAGTTTGAGTTTATTTTATATTTGGAAATGTTGAATTTAATGAGTGTGTATGTCAAGTTATTTTAGGTGAAAAAAGCTTAAACAATTTGAATTTATTTTATATTTAGAAATGTTAAATTTAACCAGTATATGATTTAAGTTGAGTATATGATTTAAGTTGAGTGTAATATTAACAGTTTAAGTTTATTTTATATTTGAAAATATTGAATTTAAAGAATATGTGCATGTCAAGTGGTTAAGTTATTTTCAACTGGACGAAAAAGCTTAAATACCCTTCACATGATTTATTATAATAGTCGATTTCTTTTAATGATCAATAAAAAAATAACAATTAATTTGTAAATTATCTATATTATTTTCTACCTTATCTCCTCTATTTTTGCAACAAATTAATATCAAAGCGAAATTAAGCAAAAGCTACCATAAGCCTGAATATCGAGAGCCTGCATCCGCTGTTTGCGGAGACCGTGTGAGTAAATAAATCCGAGAGAAATGGAAAGAATTTTCCGCCATCACTGTGCTGAGCCATGGTCTCAAATCCGGTGCTAATAGGCGATTGACAAAGCTGTCATAATCAAGCACAAGCAAGCCTCCAGCCATAATCAAAAGGTGCGGTGCGAGCAGAGCAGCTGCCGATCCATAAGGCCGTTCAGCTGGATAGTAGATGTATTTTTTAACACCATCGCGACCGACCATAGTGAGGCCCGAAGCAAGTGGATGAGTCACCGGATCCACCCCATGAAGAATTACGAAGTTTCAAAAGGTTTTATTGGTGGGTACACTTTTTGAAAAGTCACGTGAAGGTTATGTTTATGAGTTTTATTAATGCGTGACATCTTTTTTTTGAAAAAGAGTTTTATGAAATTAAAAGGGCTATTCATGAGGTGGTTCATAGAGTATTTTTAAAAGGGTTAGGTCAAGTTTGTGAAAAAAGTTTTTTTATCAAATATTATAAAGGGTTTTTTAATTGGAAATAATGTTTAGCGCTTTGGAAAGTATACATGTTTATAAAATTAGTTGTTGTTTTGTTAAGTTAGTTTTTGGATGAAGATTGTGCTTTACACGGGTGTATATTAAAAATCATATTTCTTTTTTAGGGTGATATGAAAGATAACTTCATGCAATCGGGAAAGTAGTTATAAGACAGAGGAAATACAATAGTCATGAGACGCAAAGTGCGACCGAAGAAGACTAAGAAAATGAATAAAAAAGAAGAGACAAAGATTGTTGTCATGTTTAGAGAGGTTTGTGATGCAATCAAGGAACTAAGAAGTCTAGCAGAAGACAAGGAAGAAATCAAGATTGATTTGTGTAGCCTGGATTTACTACCACCACCTATGTTTACTAATGCCCTAGCTTTGAGTTTCATTCAACAAACAATGTATGAAACGATTATGTGTAAGCTAGCAAAAACTACAACTTCCAAGGAAGCATGGAAGATCTTGGAAGAAGATTTTGGTGCAAGGGGGTGTGACATGTAGCGACATGTTATGTCACAAGCAAAGAAGTCAATCGCAGATATGAAAGTAGATGAGAAAGACTCTGAGAAGACAATAGAGCTTGGATGATGGTCATGAAGACTATCAAATTGAAACCCAATATGCAGCATACATATGGATGAAGAAGATGCAACAAAGGTCGCAGAGAGAGAAGTTGAAGCCTCTTCGTGTGAAACAGAGCAAGAACATATAAATGCTGAAGGATTCCACTATAACGTGGTTGGTGCAAATGATGGTGAATCCCACTGTGACGAAACACATGTGGATGATGACTACAAACTGAGATGTGCATTGGTGAATCCAACCGCAACTGATGAATTTTGTGAAGTTGAAATTGTTAATGAACACATGCATGCTCAGATATCCCACAATAGTGTGGATGAAAATCATGTTGATCTTAGATTTGATGAAGATAATTTAACTGGTGATGACTCGTTGCACATGATGCAACATAAATCTCTTATTGAAATGTTGTTATTTGGTGAGAGAAGCCCACTTGTGTTTGGAAGCCAAGTGGACGACAACATGTTTGCAGCAGGGAAGGTTTGTAAAGGAGTGGAAGATAAGGCAAAGAAAGAAGAGCAAGGGAAGTAAGCTCTCACTGAAGAGCATAAAGGACATATTTTTAACATTGATTTTGAGTGTGGAGGTAAACAGGATAACAATCCAGCTAAAAGAGAATATGAAGAAGAGGATGCAAGAAAGAATATGGAAGTTTATAAAGACAAAGAAGAAAACATTGAAACAATTTTTCAGCAATGGAGTCAAGAAGAGATACGATTTTGCTATCAAGAAATATGGTAGAAAGAAATTCAGGAATATGAAGCGCGAGAAGCAAAGCAAAGAAGACAGTTTCAAGATGCAATGTTGTGGAAGCAGTCCATGATTGAACAAATATTTGAAGAGGAAGGTGTAAAAGACAAGATTAGATTGTGTTCAACATAAATTCAAGAAAAGTAAAAGAAAAATTGCAACAACAGCATGGAAAGAAATATGAAGCTTGTAACAAGAACACACAACAGACAATGAAGCAATTCCAACGATATAAAATTTGGAAGAAGAGAAACAAAAATGCAAAATTGTGAAAGTCTTGAGTCATTGTAAGCCTAGCTGAGACATAGACCAACAGACATGTTTGGGTGATAATTGAGTCAATCTATATTGTAAGCATAGCACACATAGTTAAGTCATAGTTGAGTTATGTTGAGTCATACGGTCGTAATTAAGGGGGAGCGTTTGAAATAATAATTACTCTCACATGAAGTGTAGTCCATATTTAGAGTCTGAGTTGAGTTTAGTCAATGTGAGTTAAGTCGAGTCCAATATTAGTAGTTTGAGTTCACTCTATATTTGGAAAGCTTGAATTTAGTGAGTGTGTGCATGTCAAGTTATTTTAGGAGGGTCACTAGCAGAAAAAACTTAAATACCCTTCAGTGGGCTCATTGTAATAATCAAGTGTCTATGATCGATAAAAGAGTGACAGCTCGTGTTATTATGTTTGAATTATTTGTGTTATTTTGTGCATTGCCTCATCTACCTTTCCATCATGGCTCCTATTCAAGTCCCAACACAACAGACATATCATGAGGCGTCTCTTGCCTCCGCAACTCTGTATACAAAGACGAGGAGGTTGGGGTCAACAAAGACCCTATATATCTTGCAAATTCCCCCATATTCGATCCTGCAACATATCGAAACCCTAGGAACATTCCTTCCTCTGAAAGTTGAACCCTAGTCGGAAGAAATCGAAATCTTTGGTACCTATCCCTTCAGAAACCCTCTCATTCCCAGGATGGCTAAGTTTCCAAACTAGGAGAACAAATATGCCGAAAACCCTAATTCTACCATGGCCACGGCTAGAGAAGCAGAGGACGATAATGATATATTTCTAGTCTAGAACCTCAACACGAGGATTTTGGGGTTGCAGAGCAATATCCTGACCGAGATTTCGGCATTATCTCTTGAAGGGATGCCTTGTGTGATTATCATGAGCTATTCAACAATATTCCTCCTCTGTTAGTTGATGCGCTTAACTTGAAATATCTTGATTCGGCTATGGAGGATTGACAGGATGTGGACAACCTCATTGCAGACATGGTCTACCTCAATATTTCCGTTTTGGTCCAATTAGTGGGGAGGGAAAGGTGATAGTTATCTCCAAAATTTCCCATTTTTTGTCTGATATTCATCTTGTAAATCCCTCTGCTTCATGGTCAATGCAACTAATGGGCTATACATGCTCAAAGGAAAAATTAAAGCGTTGACAGGAATTCAGGTGGGTTTATTCAAGCTCCTTTGCAAAGGAAGGCAACTTCAAATGGATCAGGTACTCAGAGATTATGGAATTGTGAAAAACGCCTCCAGATCTCTTATTGTGTCCCTCAATGGTGGTGCTAGGGGTGGTATCACTTTCCTCAAGGATTCTATCGAGTGAGGATCTAGGTCTGAATAGGCCCAAGCAATGCCTAGGTCATTCTAGCTGGACAACGATAAGGATGTTCCATCTATAAAAAAAATTCACTGAAATATAGAGGACTTCCTTTAGCTCTACTCTAAGAACGACCTCATTTATCACTTCAATGGTCTATGGCCACATTCAGCGAATCTCTATAAGTGGATTTAGGAGGCTTTTTCTAAGAAATGCAAGGTTATCTTCTACTCTAAGGGTTTCCTTATAGTGTTGTTCGTTGAACTGAAGAATTACTAGAAGGTCCTAACTAATGGACCTTGGTTTTGGGGTAAAGCTAGTTTGTTCATTAACCCTTGGTTTCTGAATTTTGATCCCTCTTCAACATTGATCACCAAACTTCCAATTTGGGTTCAACTTCCTAATTTGTCTGCCCATCTATGTCATTTTTCAGTTTTTAAGGGCATTGGTAATTCCTTGGGCCGTTATCTTGCCGCAGATAACACCTGATGAGAGTATGGCTTATACACGTAAGGAAGAATCTATGCAGAAATTGGCAATAGTAAATGGTTACTGGATAGAATAAACTTAAAAATCGGTGATTACCATTGGACCCAATCCTAGGATTATGAGAATATAGTGTTTTCGTGTCGTGTTTTTCTTCAAACTGGGTATTTACAGAACTGCTACCCTAGGTCAATTTCCACCAAGAAGGGGCACAACAAAATGTCTAAATCTAAAAGTTGGAAACCTTGTGACCAACCGCCTATGGAGGGTGAGCCTTCTTTTCCTTCTCATCAAGAGGATGAGAGGGTCGATGATAATATTATTCCTGGAGATCAGGATCAAACTGTCACTACACATTAGCGTTATTAGGACTCAATTGGTATCCCAATTCACCCTATCAACAAGGAATTGGTTATTAACGATGTATCTTTAGTTATGTTGAAGTGTGTTCATGAATTTGGTTCTTCTGAATCCGACAAGGAAACACCTACAAAGCTCAACAATAACTTGCAGATACCTTGGTCAATTTGCCTCTTATATTCTGGACCAAGGTTGTGAGAAAAAAGATAAGAAGAGTCGTTCCAAAGTCAATCCCCAAATTAGGTGATGTTGTACAGTTTGTGTCTTCCATGGTATTTTATTCTTCAAGTCTGTATCAAAATCCTTAAATAAACAGTTTCTATCATAATGTAACCATGTTTAGATAACCCTATATCAATTTACAAAAAATATATCTATGTTTCCATTGATATAGCTTGATATTCTTATGGTTATGGTTGCTTATTTCAATGATATAGATTGATATTCTTATGGCTATGGTTGTTTATTTCAATGTTGAGGATATATTGATATATCTATGGTTATTGATTGTTATGTAGAATCCCATATTTAAATATGAATATTATATTCATTACCAAAATTTATTTCAAATGGTTGTTTTTCTTTATAAGACTGGTTAATATGTTGAAAACTAGTGAAATGAATATGAATTATTATTTTTGGAAGGGTTTTTCTTTATAAGAATTTCTGAAATAATATTTAAAAATAAATATATATATATATATATATATTATATATATTATATATATATATATATATATATATATATATATTTTTGGCATATTTGAATTTAAATTTCAGAAAGGATTATGAAATAAAATTAACTTATGTTATTGTAAACTAATTTATTAATTAGATTAGTATTTTTAACGGTTTATTTTTTAAGTTTTGTAAAAATTTAAAGTAAATATTTAAATATAAAGGTGTTGCCACAACGAAATTTTATGTAACATAACTCCTTATTATCAAGGTTGATTACAAGAAATGGTTACAAATTGGGTTATCATGTTGAGAAAATAAACCTAACTACACTAAAATAAAAATAAAAACTAATAAGAAAATAAAAATGAACCATAAAAAAAATTTGAGATTAAATTACATATTAATACAAATTGGGTTATCATGTTGAAAAAATAAACCTAACTACACTAAAATAAAAATAAAAGCTAATAAAAAAATAAAAATAAACCATAAAAAAATTGAGATTAAATTACATATTGATAATTGTTGTAATGATATAAATATAAAGAATCATCTATTATTATAACAACTTAGAAAATCAAATTAATAGGTATAAGATCATTAATCACTCTCGTGCCCCAAAATCTCTCTTCTACTAACATCAATAAACTCTATTTATTAACATGACCAAAATCTACTTATTCACTTGTTCATCAAGATCACTAAAGTAAGTTTTCTCTATTTCTCTATCTATATCATTCATTATATTGACGAGTGATAGGCAATAAGCCTAACTAAAAAGTACGGTGATTATGGAATCATTTTATATCACATTATATTTATTCACTTTTCTATTCATATCTCTATTTATTCACCTAAACATTTGAATCAATCAAGTAAGCTTGCTCTATTTTTGATCTATTTCACTCCATAAATGTGAGGGCATAAGTCTAATTAAGAAGTGGGTAGTTGGGAAATCATTCCCCTTTCCGATATCAATAGTGAGTGGACTTCTTTTCTCCTCGAGTATATTGAATAAAACCTTATTAGTTTAATATTTTTCAACAATTATAAATTTTATTAATAATTACTAATATAATTTGATATAATATTTTCATTAAATTTCTGATTTGAATACACTGAAATTAAAATAAACTTCTTTAATCCATTTTTTAAAATACATGAATTATTAAATTAAAATATCTTTAATCCATTTTTTAAAATACATGAATTACTAAATTAAAATATCTTTAATGCATTTTTTAAAATACATGAATTATTATGTGAAATCCAATTTATTTAAGAAATTTTAATTTTAACTAAATTCAAGTTTTTGTGATCTATATTTTCTTTTAGTTGTTAGAAAGTTATGACTCGCTATTTAATTTTTTACTATGATTTGATTTTTCATCTTGCTTTGATGATGAACCACACTGATTAGTTCTGGCGTTAACCTAAATCTACCAATATTTAGATATTATTTTCAAATCAAAATTCAATTTTAAAATATTTTTAAGATTTGTTTAAAAAAACACTTACAAATGAATGTTAGTGAATCATAGTGCAATGTCTTTTAAAATTCTTACCATAATTTGTTTCAAATTTTAGAATAAAAAAATGTTTTATATTATTTATGTTATTTTTAATTTAAAATATGGAACATATTTACAGTATTAGTATTGTATATTAAATATTTTTGAGTATTAAGTATTATTTAAAAGCTTCAAATTTGTTTTTTTTTAGATATATTTGGTAGTTGTTTTATTAATATTTTCCATATTAAATATCATATTTAATATTATTCAATATAAGGGATAATCTTGCTTAAAATGAATTTTTTGTCTTTATTTAAATGACCCTTGTTTATTTTACTGTTATATATATACAGTTAAATCAATAACAATCTTTCTTTCAAATCAAAATATGATCGTATTTTTTAAATTTTTGTTATAAAAAAGATAAATAAAAACATAATAGAAACACAACCAAACAATAGAAAAAATACACATGAAACAAAATTTATGTGTTTCACTTAATATGAACTATGTTTACTTAAAATATCAAATTTTTATGTCCACTAAGAATGGCAAGACTTTTATATTGTCATCCCTAAACTCTTTAACATGTATACAATCTCCATATTTTTTAACCATTCCCTCAAAATAGCCCAAAAGCATCTTATAATGAATTCATCATGTCTTTAAATATGCTACATAACATGAAAATACCATGATCAAATTGATGGGTTACTAAAACCCCGAGACTATAACTAATGGTAAAACTATTAATAGCATTCACCATGTTTTTAAATATGCTACATAATATGAAAATACCATGGGTAAAATTATGGTTTACTAAAACCTCAAGCTTGTAACCAATGGTAAATTGAGTCTATGACTAAGTCAATTTTACACTAGTACCTTAACAAAGCCCCCCTTAAACTTGAATTGGAGAGATTAACTTAATCCTAATATCTTTGTGGAAGTTCATATGAAAATTTTACTATACATGGGTAGCTCGTTGTTATATCTATTATTTTTCTAGGATACATCTACCAACTCACATTCCCTCGTCAAACTAACATATGAGTACACCTACCACCCTTGTACCTATTCAAGTAGTTCATTCCAAAACTTGATTCTCCATTATCTATGTATGTGAGAGGGATTATCACATGTGATATCGTGCTACAAAATGTATGCCTAAATAATATATAGTAATGCATCTTTCCTATGTCTAGGATTTACAACTTAGGTGAAACACTCTAAGGTGTTCATGCATTATTGTCGCTTTGTAACATGTTTTCCACTTAAATAGACCCCCACACAATTATCTCCATATAAATCCT
Organism: Pinus taeda; assembly: GCA_000404065.3. NCBI lineage: Eukaryota > Viridiplantae > Streptophyta > Pinopsida > Pinales > Pinaceae > Pinus > Pinus taeda. Next base: position 184,138 of record APFE030853024.1, on the reverse strand, counting down.
CAAATCCATGCAATTAGGTAACCTTTCTCTTAATATATTCCTAGGCCTTTTAAGTGTGTTTCTGTTGTTCCTCCACTACACTCTTCGCACCTTGATGCAACATTCAAAACACACTCACCCTAACCAGAGATGTAGACACTTTCTTATTAGCACATGGCCATTAATCATAATTCTAAGCCAAACAACATAACATGCTCGAATGCTTTATTCACTTAGGGTTGTTCCTCCTCCATGTATATTAAACATCTAACTAGTAAAGCTTCCCATGTATTTTGATGTATGCATTTCTTTTTACATATGTGTATTCAAATAGTATATTTACATATAACACTTAGAGTATCTCATTATATGTCATCCAAAAAGTGCATAAGCCACTATATAGCGGTGGTATAGAAAGGACAAATAAAAATATAATAAACACATAGCCACAAACCATAATAAATACAAATGAAATAAAATATATGTAGTTCACCTAATATGAGATACATCCAATAATAATGGCCAAGCCTTTTAGTATGTCATCATCAAACTATTCCCATATTATTTTTTTACCATGCCCTCATAGTGGCCCAAAGGAAATTTATATTGTGTTGGGGTCAATAGAAACCATTTCCAATTCCTTTACTAATGTTAATGGTGGGTTTTCTTTTTCTGAGTATGAGATTTAAGAGACATTAGCTCTTTTTGTACCCCCTAGCCCACGTCCTGAAAGAGCCTAATTTTTCTATTGATCTGATGCCTAATTCTCTTATATTTCAATGTCATTCTACTCATGGAATATGGCCCCATTCTAATCCTATATGTTCACTTCTGCTTGGTTTGGAAGGGACTTCACAATTTCCTCCTCTTCTTCTTCTTTAAGATTGGGATTTTTGGTCTACCAACCTTTTCATTTGTGTACCTACCTGTTTTCTTCTTTGGGAATTATTTTTCCTATGGACATGAGTTCAACAAATGTCATGTTTGGAAGAATGTTTGGCATTTGAATGTTGTATTATGATATTCTAATACTTGGGTCCATTGAACATTTTTGTGTTTCAATTTAGTGTAATCAGGTAGAACTTTGCTCAAGTCTATCTCTACAAGCATTATGACAAAGGAAAATAGACATTTCTCAAATGTTTCATGGTCCATATTTTTGTATTTTCCCAAGGTGTTTCTAATTTCCTATAGGACTTTGTGGTACCAAAATGGGAGGGTAGGATGGGTAGCCTCACCCATACCGACATTATTGAGACCACCATATTTGTGGTATCAAAATATGGCAACCATGGGGTGATTAAGACCTTGCCTCTACCCAAAATCAAGACTCATCATTCACAACATTCTCCAAATATATTTTAGTATAAAATTGAACAATAAAAAAATCCTTTGGAACGTAAATAAATGTCACAATTTGGGGTTGAGGAAGAAAAAAACTTTTGATGAAGAGCATATGCTCTAGGCCAAAATCCATTGAACCTACATATAATAGCCTTGGATTGAAGAGAAGAGAAAAACAAGTTTACCTCTAAATTATTCACCTCCATGACTAGTGCTTATTTCATTTATTCTATTATATATGGTCTTAAGTTGAATTAAAGTTAGTTTGTTGGGAAGATTGACTTCCCTTGTATTGTGTCCTTGAAAGAAATAGATCCATTGGGGTTTTTGTGGTCTGAAGCTCCTCCACATAATCTTAGGTTCATAAAAATGGTGGAATTCCCCAAAATGTGATACCCCTTCATTAGGAAGTGGTCTTGTAGCAACTTCCCTTCAAAAAGCCAGTCCTTAAGATGTTCCAACCATGCCCATCCTATGATGAATATGTTGCTTCATAGTCTCCACCATGTATGAGTCCCCAATACAGAAAAGAGTGGACTTCGCATTATTTTTTTTATATATATCGAAAAGGATTCCTAGGTTGGCACATCCAGACAATAGTCTAAATCATATTCGAGAATGCAGGAGGGCTTGGCACGTGAGGGAAAAGAATAAAGGAGTGTCGGGGGCACCAACACTCCAAACCCAAAGTCTAGCTGGTCCAAATCTGTGAAAGATCCCCAAATGAACAAGAAGTAGGGTTCAACACTTAAGCTCATATGGGTGAGTCTTCCACAAGTATCTCGTGAATTTCATGCTCGTGCCTGAAAAGAAAATTGTAAATTTGTTTTTCATACATTGTGTCGAGGCCTCTAGCTCGCATTGAAACCTACCATGGGTGGATTCTACGGGCTTGAAACTTCTCTTGCTCACAAAGACCATGGGTAGTCCACATTGAGGATTTGAGCTTTTCTCAGAGAAACTAGTCCAGAATAACCATTGTCCCATGCCATGGAAGAAGAAACGCTAATCGTCTCCAATGCTTTGACCACCTCCACTGTGAGATGCAATGAGATATCCATTGGTGGCGCTTATCTAGGAAATCTAGCAAGAAAAAAACCCTTGAGCATCACAAAGGATCCATTTATTCCCTTGAACTCAACTTGTTTAGTTTGTAATAAGGATTTCACCATTTTAATTTAATTATTGATAATTATTAGGTGAATGGTAGGGATTTAACTTCTATCTAATATTCTAAAATATTCTTAAAAATAGTAAGATATATTGAGGTTCATCTTGAAAGTAGTTATTCACTTTTTTTTCCATTTTAATTAGATTGATTAATTAAAAGAGAAAAAGTCATATTAACAAGTGTCATATAAAGGGCATGTGGTATTGATAAATCGTAGTATTAACCCATAATTGTAACAAAGTAGATTAAAAATTTCCATAATTAAGTCTGAGTGAGTCTCCATGTTTAAGAATTTTGTTTGCATATTTTCAATATTTATATTTTTTAACTTATATATTAGTTTTTTTTAATTATTATTTAATAAAGTTAATTCAGTTTTTTTTTTAGAATTTTTATTTGGCATACATAAATGTATCAAAAAAAGTTTTCATATTCCATAAATAATGCCTATAAATTTATTAGTTTTATTAAAAACGAACACTTTATTATTTATATTTATATATTTATATTATATATATATATATATATATTATATATATATATATACAACTCTTAAAACACATAACAATATAACAATTTCTTAAATATATTTATATTATTTTAATTTATAAACACTTTATAATTAAAATTTATATTCTTAATAATTAACATTTATATTTATTTTTTCTTTTAATATTTTGAATAATATATTGAATACGTGTTTGTATTTAAGATTTCATTAATACATTCATATATGTATCCTTGCATTTAGTTAACTATACATTACATTTAGTTTCAACATTAATATAACAAATAATTTTGCGTTAATGTTAACGAGTTCCATATTAATATCTTTGCTTTAATACCCATACCTTAGGTGTTTTAATTCTGTATAATATAACACAGTTTATGATAATTAATCACTTTATAATATTAATTTTCTATATTATTATAACAATTAGTTTTATAAATATGTTATCACTTTATAATATTGATAAATTTATATTAATATTAAATAGTTTGTAATGCAAATAGTTTTGCATTTCATATTAATAACTTTAATCTTAATGATTTTGCAATACAAAGAGATTTGAAAGTTTAATAACTGTATAGTTGGTGTTTTAGTCATAGCAAATAAATAATTTTACATGAATGTTAATGAATTTAAAATATCAATAATTTGTGTATTAACGTTAGATAATTTGTAATGCGACTAGGTTTGAAAATTTCAGTGTATTGACATATGAAAACATTCTGTGATTTCGTTTATATATTAATATGGAAAATAAGAACATATAATGTCATTTAAATAGTCTTGTATTTCATATTAATAACTTTGTTTCATGACTATACTTTTAATGAATTAGCAATGCAAATACGTTTAAAAGTTTCAGAGGAATACATTTACATTTAATCAATTTACATTTCAATCTATACCATGTACAATATCAATACTTCTTCATGGTCTAATTGCAAGTTTCATTCATTTAATAATCAGCTTTCAATACGTTAGAACTCGAAACCGTTACTGGCTATGTCTTAACCTCCTCCTGTGTCTAACTAGCTCCGAACGGCCTCTTTAAATGAAAATGAGTAATTTATATGCCAGTGAATCGAATTTCCCTAATGTGAAAAACTCAACTCTAAAATTTATATTTTATCAAATAATTAATTAACTAAACAATAATAATATATTAAATATATATATATATATATATTATATAATACCTCAAACTTGTTATACATTCAAAATTATATGTTTGCGGTAGTATAGATTTATTCTTACGCATGCGCTCTCCTTACAACAAATACAACAAAATTTATTTTTGTCGTCCACTTGAAGATGAGATCATTGGGCATCGCACCTTGAAACCATGTAATACATCAAAAAATTATATGTTTGCGGTGGTATACAATTATTCTTACGCGTGCACTCTCCTCATAACAAATACACTAAAATTTATTTATGTGGTACAACTATCTCAATCATTGAAGATGATTTCATTGGTCATCTCATTTTGAAATCATGTAATACATCAAAAAATTATATGTCATGAGCGAAGATAACGTGAGAGTTTGTGGCAACAAGCTATAAAGGTATGGCTAAAGTCAACAATGTTAAGTTATATAATATTATGAGAGATTTTGAAAGTCTGAAGATGAAGGAAACCAAGGAATTCGATTCATTCATGAATAGGGTCTTTACTCTCATAAATCAATTAAAAATTTATGGTGATGACATAGAATACCAAACAATGATTGAGAAGGTCCTCAAATCTTTGTCTACCAATTTTGACGTTGTAGTAGCAACCATAGAAGAAGCCATGGATTTGACAATGCTAAAAATTGATGATTTGATGGGATCACTTCTATCCCATGAGGCAAGGATATACATAAATAAGGATTCCCCCTTAGAAACCGCTTTCAAAAGTCATATTTCTATTTCAAGAGACAAAGGTCGAGGCAGTCTTAGATCGATATGCATAGGACGAGTGGAAGACATAGTGGTGAGAGTGATGGCAGAGAAGAGTAGGAATAAGAAAGTGAAGGAACAACAGAAGCAATAATGAAAGAGTCGAAAAATCAGAGGTGAGATGTTATTTTTGAAATAAATTTGGTCATTATTCTTGTGATTGCAGGAAGAGGATAACTGATCAAGGAAAAAAAAGAGCTAATGTAACTGTACAAAACATTGCCTCCATGTTCCTAGCTTGCCATACCATCCATGAACCCTTTGATAATGTGTGGCTATTAGACAATGGTTGCAGTAAACAGATGACATGAAACTATAATTTGGTTGCAAATCTGCATCAATCTGTGAAGACAGAGGTAAAGTTGGGCCTTGACAAGACCATGGATGTAGATGGGAAAGGAGTGGTCAACATTCCAACCAAGAAGGGGCAGTCAAACACAATCTCATAGGTATATTATGTCCTTGGCATCAAACATAATTTGATTAGTTTTGATCAATTAATGTAGAAAGGATACAAGGTTATTTTTCAAGGACAAGAGTGTGTTATATAAGATAAGCCTCCAAACAAGCAACTGATAGCTGACGAGTAGATGATAGGGAACATACTATTTCCTCTAATCATGGATTACAGTGATCAAGTCAGTTCTTTTACAGTTTCATGTTCTAATGATTATTGGTTATGACACTTTCGTTTTGGACACTTGCACTTCTCTGGTTTGAGATTGTTGCAACAGAAACAAATGGTTGGAGGGTTACCTCCCTTCAAAGAACCTTTTAGTACTTGTGAGTGTTACATCATGGGAAAGAAACACTGTGAAATTTTTCCTAAGGGAGTTTCATATAGACCAAAGAAGCCACTAAAGTTGGTTCATACAGACCTACGTGGACCTATGAGGACACAATCGGTTGGAGGAAGTTGTTAATTCCTCACTTTCATTGATGATTTTAGCAAAAAGACATGAGTTGATTTCCTGAAGCAAAAGTCTGAAACTTTTGCAAAGTTCGGAGAATTCAAAGCCTTAGTAGAGAAACAGAGTGATCGTCAGGTAAAGGTGTTGAGATCATATCATGGTGGAGAATATGACTCGAATGAATTCCATGCTTACTGCAAGCAAGATGGAATTAGAAGGAAATTTACAAATAGATACACACCGCATCGGAAAGGTGTAGAAGAGAGAAAGAATAAGACAATTATGAACATGGAAAGGAGCATGCTGAAAGCAAGAAACTTGTGTAATGAGTATGTGGAAGAAGCAGTTGCATGTGTTGTTTATGTGATAAACATATCTCCTACTAAGAGTGTGATGAACAGAATACCAGAAGAAGCATGGTCAGCTATGTCTTGCAGTGTATATCATCTTAGATTGTTTGGATGTGGAGCTTATGCACATGTGCCTAAATAATTAAGAGGCAAGTTGTATGATAAAAGTGAAAAATGCATATTGATTGGTTATAGTGAGAAATCAAAAACTTATAAGTTGTATAACCTTGTCACCTAGAAGACCATAATCAACAGAGATGTTTTGTTCAAAGAACAAGTGTCATGGAATGCGGTTGTAGACAAAACAATTGATGCAAGAGTTCCATTGATGGGAGAAGAGGGTGTAGCAGAAAAAGAGCAGCAAGAATCACAAGAGAAGACACCAAACGAAGTCACACCAGTGAGGACTTCAAGATTTTGTGAACATCCTGGATATTCAAGTATATCAACATATCGAAATTCTCCCAACAATTAACCATGTGATGAATCAAGCAATGGTAAGAGAAAATTGAGAAGTCTCAAAGATATTTATGATGATTTGGATGTTAGTTCAAATTTTGCATTGTTTTCTTTTCAACCTTCATCTTTTAAAGAAGCAATCGAGGATGAAAACTGGGCTATTGATGACTAAATATAAGTTATTCAAAATAGTGACATATGGGATTTGGTTGACTTCAAAAATATAAAAATCTCATTGGTGTGAAATGGGTGTACAAGACAAAGTTGAATGGGAAAGGATAAATTCACATATTTAAAGCAAGACTTGTATAAAAATGGTTCTCGTAGCAACCAGGAATAGATTTTGGTGACACGTTTTCTCCAGTATCCAGATTGGGTATTGTAAGTGCGGTCTTAGCCACAAAATCTCAGAGCAAGTGGAAATGGTATTAGATGGATGTGAAATCAACCTTCTTGAATGGAATTTTAGAAGAAGAAATTTATGTGCAATAGCCTCTAGGATATGAAGTTGAAGAACAAAAATATAAAGTTTACAGGTTGAAGAAAGCCTTTTATGGACCCAGGCAAGCACCTAGAGCGTGATATAGAAGAATTTTTAATTACATGATCAAGAATGGATTTTGTAGAAGAAACATTGAACCTACCTTGTACACAAAGGTAAATGAGCATGGATGTATTTTGATTATTTGCTTATATGTTGATGACATGATTTATATTGGTGATCTTGAATTGGATGAATTAAAACAGTCATGAATAAATAATTTGAGATGACAAATCTTGGTCTTATGAAATATTTTCTTAGCATTGAAGTTGAGCAATCTATGAAGCGAATTTTTATTTGTCAAACTATGTATGTTAAAATTTATTAAAATGATTCAAGATGGAAAATTATAAGCCTTCCCCTATGTCAGTTGTAACAAGTACAAAATTATATAAGGATGATGAAGGATTTGATGTCAATCTAACTCTATTCAAAATATTGGTTGGATGTGTCATGTATCTCACAGCTACAAGACTAGATATTATGCAAGGAGTGATTTTGATTTCTAGATTTATGGAGACTCCAAAAGACTTACATTGGAGAAAAGGCAAAATAATTCTGAGATACATAGTAGGAATTATAGATTGTGGCATAATGTATGTAAGAACAGAGAAGAAGGATTTGGTTGGATACACCAATAGTGACTTTGCAGGCAGTTTATATGATAGGAAGAGAACTTCTGGTTATGTGTCCCATCTTGGTTCAAGTGTTATCTCATGGGCATCTAAGAAGTAACCTAGTATGCCACTTTCATCTACAAAAGCAGAATATGTAGAAACGACATCAACACCATGTTAAGAAGTATGGCTACAGAGAGTTTTGGATGGACTCAAGTAGAAACAACAATGATTAACAACAATATATTGTGACAACACCTCAACCATTACAATATCCAAGAAAAATGTGTTTCATCAAAACAACAAACATATTGATACAAGATATCATTTCATTAGAGAACTTGTGAGAAATGGAGAAGTATACTTGAAGCCTTATAAGTTGAGTAATAAATTGGTTGATATGGTCATTAAGCCATTAGAAAAATATGTATTTGAGTTTCATAGAGGAAATTTAGGTGTTGTAAGTTGAGTTGAGACTTAGATCAGCATGCATGTTTGAGTTGTCATAAGTCATGCCTTAGTTTAGCGGTCGTAATTAAGGGGTAGTGTTAAAGATAGCTAATTACTCCCACATGCAGAGTTGTGTAAATTTAGAGAGTCAGTTAACTGTGTCAAGTGCGAGTGAATTTGAGTTAATTCTTATTTTGGGTAAAGTTGAATTTAGTGTGTGGTTGTATGTCAAAGTTATTTTGAGAGAGTCACTAGTCGAAAAGTTTAAATACTCCTCATCAAGTTCATTGTAATCATCAAGTATGTGTGATCAATAGAAGAGTCACAACTCGTGTTATTGTGTGTGTGTGTGTCAAATGTTTTGCCTTTCCTCCTATGCCTTTCCAACAGATCGAGAGTTTCCTATTAAATTTGCCATTGGTGAATCTCAATGTATCTAAGCATAAAATCTGGGTGAATATCTTCATGCCACTAAAGAGCATTGTATTCTTTGATTTCTCATATGAGTAGGTCATTATACTCCTAGTCTAAATTTCTAAATTTGAAGCAATGTCGCATGTTTTATAGTTTAAATGATTTTCTATTTTCATAAATGATTTTCCTATTAGTTTTGATTTAAACATTATTAGAACATGATGTGCAAAAAAAATTATGAGAAAAAATGAAAATTATAGAAGGTTTTTTCAGAGAATACATATCAAAATATGTTACCTTGAAAAACAATCATGGCACTTCTCATGGATCTTGGCCTTATTTCTCCTAGAAAATCAAGTGCGTGATTATTTTTTATAATGAGGTCAGTGCCTTTTCTGCCTTTCTTTGTATATGGAGGGATGTGTTCAAAAGGTTGAAAGATAAGAGATGTGTCCTCCGAGGTATCACTTCACATGGTGGTTTGAAGGGGATGGCTTAATAGTCCTCCTTCCCAATCTCCTTCCTTTCACATAAGATAGTACAAATCAATGAGAAAGAAGTCATTTTCTCTAGTGCTTATCATTTTTACATTGTCATTCTAAAAAAAAGCCCAACAGCTTATTTAAGCTCCATAGGTCAAATGAAGGGAATTAGATTACACGAAAAAATCACCCATCGCGTAATCTCACATGAAACAATTGGTAGTCAAAAATATAAGATTATTTTTCTTTTGTTTTAGTGTTCGCAAACCACCTATGTTGGAATTAGATGGATCTATAGTGGTATACAATTGTAGCAACTTGAATTTCATTGTTGTAATGGAAGACATCATTGATTTTTTTGTGTAAGATAACAAGAATGGTAAATGAGTAATGCCTTCTATACCTTTACTCCTACTCATTTATGATTCTTCTTATATCACATATTCATATATGAATTTGACATCAATTTAGAGCAGGAGGAATAAACAATTTTGTAATAGCTATAAAGTATGGTTATTGCATCGAAAGTGTGATGTTATACTCATAGTAGTAATGATATATTCAATTTGATATCAGGTAGTACATTTGTAAGAAGAATATATATCATTAAGGAAGAAGAAGGCTCAAATACTAAATGCCTCCACATAAGAGGAGTAAAACATATAACTAGTTGCAGGAGCAATAATGGATATATTATGAAAGTTGAATAAGTGATTTTAAAGTATGGTTATTGGATTAAAATTTTAATGGAATTTAGTGATATGGTTATCATATTATTCTACTCATGTTAAAATCAAATTATGAATGGTATGATTTCTAAGCAAGAACATATCTTAATAAAATACAAAGTAATGACAGTAAAGATAGTCGAGTCAAGGATATAACTTGATGAAATAAAATTTATGCGTATAGAGATCTTGAAATATGAAGGGAAGAAATGTTGAACCCTTATGAAAAGAAAAATATAGATGAAATCAATATAATGACTCGAAAGAAGTTCATAACATTCTATCAAAATTATCTGAAATTGAATGAGTATTTGTTCAAGAAATTCCCATGAAAAATCATTAAACTCGTGAAAGACAAGTCTCTATGTGTGGTAGGAGACTATCTATTTTTGTCTTTCAATTTAATATTTTAATAAGTGCATCAACATGGAATGATGCAATTCATTATGGATGTGGTATTTCCATTGGATGAATTGCTAAATGAAAATGCTCCAAATATGCATTGTTGAAGGAAACTAAACCTTAGCAGATCATTATTCAGACACGCAGTAGCAACATGCGTACCAAATTAAATATGCATAGTTTGGACGTACAGGTGTCTTTGAGGAACACAATATCTAAATAATTGTAATAAATAAGAAGCACAAATTATATGTTCAAACTCGACTAAACTAGGGTCAGAGTTGTGAAGAGTATGCACACATGTAATACAACATACTGTATGCATGAAGACAACAAACATTAATAATTTCATGACCTTCATAAATATGTCAATGAAACTGGCACCAAAATGTATGAATACATAACCTCAAACTTCACAATTTTGATTTGCATATCCATCCAGGGATGGGATTTTGCTAATATCTTACAATAGGAATATTTCAAAGCTAAAGTAAGAAAAAGATGCTTCAGTAGAAGAGTTGTAGATATTGAAAAGGAACTTCATATGGGAAGTGATTAAAATGATTTGGGTGTATATATAAACTTTATGAAAACAAACAAATTGAACATAGTGGTAGAGAAATTCAAATTCAACCTAATGATTAGTAAGAAGTACACTAGATTCAGAGCATAACCTATCCAAATTAATTAACAAATTCTTAATAAAACCCAAAAGGTTTCACATTAAAACAAGTTCTGAGGATCTAAGGATATTATGCTAGTAATAAAATAATACATGCACCAAAGGAGTGACATATAAAAGGTTCTAGAAGAGAGAGTAATAAACATTACAACAACTCGTTGTTGAATTGATATAATGCTCTAATCATATTGGATGGTTAATTGCTACTGGTAAGCGAGATTGTTACGTACAAAGATAATTGTTTTCAATAAAATAATAGCTAGCAATCTATTCAAATGAATTGACGAGGGTACAATCTCATACGCATATTTGGTACCACTATTTTCTACCAAGCAATCTTGGAGAAGTCTACCGGTCAGATTTCATTTACAATATTGTCTAGTTTTGGAAATGGTAACATAACAATTGTATGAATAATTTATGAACTATAAGTGGGTTATCAACATACGAATGAGCTAGGTTCACACATAGTACACATAGTGCCTAAAACTTAATAGGTGTGAAATTGACAATATTGTAGCTTTCATTTATAACGCATGTATGAGAGATGTATGTATTTTCAAACTGATTTTTCAAACTGGTTTTGGACATACACTGAATTATTCAAGGCTAGCAAGGTGTTGGAAGTAGAGTTAAAAAGAGCAACAGTAAATCATATGACATGATTAGTTAAGGTGGAGTTCTTTTGAGTACAAAACAATTATTCTTGGTTAAATACCAAATTAAGGTTGTCATTAGACTTCAAATAAAACATTGAAGCCCATACTAGACTAACTATCATAGTTAATAGTTTGCATTATGATTAAGTGGAGGTCATATTTTCTTGTTGTTAAGACCTGATCTAGTGACCGATTAACTTCCAAAACTCAAGGTTATGAGTATGATAAAGTTCTAGTATCTAAGATTACTTCTATGGTGCTATTTTGCTGACATTGCACTGCAACCACAAAACACATTAAAATAATTTGATAAATAAAAGCACTTGAATACGTTGACATAAAATTATTCATTGGTTGCAAAAGCTAAACAGGTCCATGAAATTTCTTAGTCTCTAATCGATAAACTCAACACGATTTGATTGAATTTCCCTAAAGGTAATAAATAAAGGAATTTTTGGAATAATACTACCATGGTTGAAAACATGTGTATATCATACAAGTGACATTCACGTACAAATGTTACATATGGTACGGGTATGGATGAATGTATTGCATGATAATATATGGCATGTATAGTGGTGTGTGTGTGCGTAATGCACACTATGTGTAGGTGCACATGGTGAAAGAGAAGACAATGGGTGATTGCCTGGTAAGGAACAGATCGAGAGTGTGTATAGAGGCAGGATAAAAGTGGAAACTAAGATTTGGTATTGGAAACTAAGGATAAGTATCTGTATTTTGCTTCAGCCTTAGTATACATATGACATATGGTTCTACTTTATGATGGTTATATATGGGTTATGCTTTTGATGGTTATGTTAAGATAACCTGATATGATAGTTTATACATGTTTATTACTCAATATGTTAGTTTCACTTGTTATGACTAATGCAAGGAAACTACAGGAAGCAAATGATTGGAAAGAACACAAAGGAATTGAAAGAATGCAGGGGAAGAACATGCATTTCTTCAAATACAGTGAACATGAGGAATCATATTTAAATGGCAGGCAACATAACTCGTAGTTACTCAAATAGTAGTATTGTATATCAAGTTATAATATTAACTGTAGTAAACAAACTTGAGCTTTTGCATCTAAAATCTGTGACAAAATTGATTGAAACAAATGTTTCAGGTAGCGATGGAAGGAGATGTGCTCATAGAACTCCTTTGTAACCAATATATATATAGGAATATCTGCATCATATGGCATGGCCATAAGAGCCTGTAAATTCAGCAGCAACTACCTGTGAATGAGGAAATAATAGTGTAAGATGCAGTAATACACTGAGGACAGTGTAAATATAAGGGGGGGAGTATGTAACACCCCAACATTGTATGTAAAACCTTGTTAACATAAGCTAAGAAAAGCTATGTCTCATGTGTAACAATGAAAGTAAATACTTAATTATTAAAAAAAAAAATTAATCACTTGGAGAAGCGAGACACCAAGAGATGAGATTCTTGCCAAATCCCATTGGTGAATGGGAATGGATAATTCTTTCACGATAAAACTTCTAGATCCAATTCCAGATAAGCCTAATGAATTTGGAGATAAATATCCATTAAGTTACTTAGCTGGAGATAGATGCTAAGTTTAAGAAAAAACATAAAATCTTTGCAGGAGAGAAAGATAAGCTTTTATGGAAAAATCCTCGCGAGAGTGAAAGGCAATATTTTCCATGAAAAACCTAGGAAAATGGATAAAAAAGATCCATAAAAGCGGGACACCGCTAATGGAAACCATATCATGAAAGAGGGTATTAAATACCCATTGAAGAGAACAATAAGAGGCAATTTATCCATGGCAAGAACTATTGGCTCAGGGGTGAACCGGAGAAAGCCAGTTCTAGGTTGGGTGGCGGTGCTCAGTTTTCCAAGTGACATTCTTTTAGATAGTCTGGTTTGCATGAGATGTTTTGTATGTTGGTTCCTTACCCTCTATGTTGCCAATTCATTTTGCATATGAGAGAATTTACTTGAGTTTTCCTTGTTATGAGATGACTAAATGAATTTCATGAGACCACTATGCATGAGTAGATTTATCGGTGTTAATGGCATTTATGAGATGATTATATATGGATGCATGTGACAATTATGGCACATAAATGTAATCCAAGTTAAAATCAATGAAGGAACATAATATGTGGGTTTTATGCAATAATTGTTATGTTGTCACATCTTTAAACTTATGTGCTATCTCAGTTTTTAAGATGCTGAATAATTATGCATGAAATATATATATATATTATATATATATATATATATATATATAATATATAATATGATATAGATATAGAGATATATATATTTATATAATATATATATATATATAGATATATATATTATATATATGTTCTAACTCTTGAAGTTGTATATCCTATGGTTCAGGTTATTTATGCTATGCATTATGCATTATGGAGTGAATTTTATCTAGTGATGCTCATATTGCATAAGGTATATGCTAGTATTCTTTCAACTACACCTGTACGATTATGACAACGATATATGGAAATGCTAGCTAAAATGTATTTATGTTAAGGATTCCATTAACGCTTGTATGAAGTCATCAAAATTTCATTGTGTTGAATGCCCATGATTGATTCTTTCCTCCAAGTTGTAATGTATGCACAGGAAATGTTGAATGACTTATTCCTACTATAGTAAACATTTCTATTAAGGGAACCCAAAGGTCCACGTCATGGATCAAGTAGAGCCTAGTAGGTAGTTAGTGGTGTGGTGCCCAGGGGGTATGTGGCAATTGTCCCCAGAAATTGTAACCATTGGACTCCTAGTACAACATCAGCACCACCCATTGGAATGGAAAGCAATGGACTATTCAATACATATATCCCCATGGTTAGCTTGATATTATGGCACTTTATAGAGAAATTTATAGTTCTTCCATTTGAAACCATCTCTTGACACTCTAGTGTTTGATGTAGAAAGCAATTTAATTCCTTGGCTATCGTACAATGTATAAAATTATGGGTACTACTTGAATCAATCATCACTATTACATTTTTCTTCTTGATATATCCTTCTATCTTGATAGTTTGAGGAGTGGTAATGCTTTCCAATGCATTACAAGATATAGTCAAGTTCATTTCTTGTTTCTCTAAGGTTGGTTCCTAATGTATATCCTCTTCTTTTGATGTTTCTTGTTCCTTTTCTTCCTCCTCTTCACAATCTATGTAAAATAATTTCTTCTCAGCAAACTTATGACCTTTAGTGTATTTTCTATCATAACTATAACAAATCCCTTTGTTCCTTTTTCCTCCAATTGTTGTGGTGTCAACCTTGTAGGTTGTGGAAGGCTAGGAGAAATAACACTCCCATATTTATAGTTGTGAGTGGTAGACTTTCTTATTTCCATAATTTTTCTTTCAAGTTTTCTTGCCACCCTGAATGCCTTCTTCAATGAATCAGGTTAACCTCATGCTAGATGTTATCCTTTAAAGTCCTTAGGAAGACATCAATCCTATGCTCCTTTAGAATATCAGATACCTTGATATTCAATTTTTGGAAATCCTCAATGTGCTCTGCTATTGAACCATTTTATTTGAGATTTATCAATTCGTTAAAGAAGACGCTACTCTTTGTATCCTCATAATGTGTTATCATTTGTTTCGTAAAAATTAACCAAGTGACAAGTAGTTTGTGAGAAGAAAGTCATCGACACTGTACAAATTGACTGGGTTCTAAATATAAAGATGCAATGTGTACCTTTTGTGTGTGTAGCACATCATGTAGATTAAAACATTTCTTCAACTGTAGTATCCATGTTACCAGATCCTTTCCATCAAACTTCCTCATATCGATCTTTGGAATGTGGTTGGTCTTCAATCCAAAGTTAGAGTCTCTAAAATCATGATTAAAAATTGTTTTTTTCTCATCATGAGTTTCATGGAATACCTTTTCGCCATTAGGAAGCATTTCTTGTGGACACTTTGTCAAACCTTTCTTCAAACCTTCTATGTCTCCTTTTAATCTATCATTCAAACCTTGCATGTCTTCTTTTAATCCATCCTTTAAACCTTCCATGTTTGTTTTTAAACCGTTATTCAAACCATTTATCTTAGCTTCCATTTCATTTTTGGTTACTCCACTTTATGAGAGCGAAATTTGTTGCACTTGGTCACATAATTTTGATATATCATGTTGCATTTCTTCCTCTTCTTCATTTGTCATAGTAGAAATTTGCAGTATACCTAGGGGGTATTATGGGGTACATAGGGATGTACCCAAAGGAATAATGTAATAATGTGGTCAACCATAGTTAAGAAATAAAGTGGTTAACCCACATCATGTAAGGGACCACAAGTATTTAGGAATAATGTGATCAACCCATTTGATTAGATATATGGTATTGAGAGATCCATGGTAATGACTCATGGTATTGTATGTATGAAGCCTATATAGAGGTGAGAGACTCCCCATTGAGAAATGTTAAGGATTATTGTATTGGCAAGCATATGGATCGTGGAGTGCTCTCCTTCCTTAAGGAGTGATTGTATGGTGTTACCGTACCTCAAGGGTTTTAATTAATAAAGAAAAGCATTTCTATATTTTGTGTTTGTAATTTTCTTAAGATTATTTGCAGTTATTGTGTCTATCTTAATTTTTATATATTTATAGGTTAGATGTATTACAAGTGGTATCAGAGCACTTTCTTGGTTGAAGAAGGGAAGCATTTTTTTTCATTTTTTGTAGGTCTTTTTGGGCAGAAAGGTTGCAGATCAGATCTGAAACTTTTGGTAAAATTTTTGAAAAAACAAATAGCATATCTGGATTCTTTGTGGAAAAATACCAGAATTCAAAAAAACAATCAGCCGAATCGGAGTCCGGATGAGGGAGATATCGTTAATTTAAAATCAACTTTTTTGTAGAATTTTTTGTGATGGCTAGATAGCTGCAACACGAATCTAAGTTTGAGGGTGACCAGATCGAAATTTTGATCACATAGTCAGATCCAGAATGATCATTCTATTTCTAAAAACATGTTATAATAAGGATTCTGAGCTATATTGACAAATTTGTGTTCATTTTAAATTTTCGCCATAGTAAGTGATTTTCTTCAAAACCCTTACTCTATTTTTAAGGGTTCTAGCAAGATGTTATTTATAGGAAAAGATAATGGTCCTACTATTGAAGAATTAATAAAATATCTGAAGCCAATATATCTGAACCTTTGGAAAGAGATGTCATGGTTTCATTTTAAAGATGAGGCGACCAAATGGTGGAACTCACTCGACAGCAAGAAGCTGCTCAGCCTTCCTAATCAAGAATTTGAAAAAGTCATTTTGGAAAAATGGTCTCATGCTAGAAAACAGGAAAATGAGACACATAAGGATTTATTTTATGATGGTATCTCCTTATTACAGATTCATGGATGTATTCAGAAAGAGAAGATCATTGTGTCTATCAATCCTAATTGCAAGCATAATTTTATTAATGTTCATTTCACTAAAAGATTGCAAGTCATAGCTAAACAAATGGAGCATAGAGAGGTTAATAATGAGGAGGTGCAAGTTTATATAGATTTGAAGATTTCTATGGATAAGTATGTATTGCATTATGATTTTTATACTTCATATATGGCTAATGTGGATGTTGTTTTGGATAATCTTTGATGGAATCTGTTGGTACTATAAATATTAATGTGCAGAAGAAATTCCTGAATCTCTGGTATAAAAAGAAGAAAATTACATTACAAGATATTTCCATCAATAAACAGGTAGAGTCCAAGGAGGCAAAAACAGAAAATGTTGCAGGTATTGACATATCAGATGAGGAATCTGTGGTTGAAGTGATACTGGAAGATAAGAAACAACCACAGACGCTACAACAGGTACCAAATACCAATCAGTCTCCATTAGGTGGTGAATTAAAGAAATATACATCATTGGTTAAAACTTCAACATATCACCACCCACATCACCCAGCAAGAAAACAACCAACAAGATGGCAACGAATTAGCAACAAGGACAACAACCACTTCAAAACATATAGAGAGGTGTGATGATCCACCCACATCACATCAACATAGAGGAACTGCCAGGATTAACTCCCATGTCAAGTGAGCAAGGCATCGACTAGATCGAGTAATCACATGTCTCTGGGATGGCTAGATGCATGTGCATGGTACCAGTGGACTACTCTTTTGAGTAGATCTTATTATTTGCATTCTTCATATGTTTTGTGGACAAAATATGTTTAATGGGGGTGGAATGTAGTATACCTAAGGGGGATATTATGGGGTACAGAGGGAGGTAACCAAGGAAATAATGTAATAATGTGACCGGCCATAGTTAATATATAAATTGGTTAACCCACATCATGTAAGGGACGACAAGTAATTAGGAATAATGTGATAAGACCATTTTATTAGATATATGGTATTGAGAGACCCATGGTAATGACCCATGGTATTGTATGTATGAAGCTTATATAGAGACTAGAGACTCCCCATCGAGAGACATCAAGGATTATTGTATTGACAAGCATATGGCTTGTGGAGTGTTCTCCTTCCTTAAGGAGTGATTGTATGGTGTTACCCTACCTCAAGGGCTTTGGATGATAAAGAAAACCATTTCTATATTTGTGTTTGTAATTCTCTTGAGATTATTTGCAGTTACTGGGTCTATCTTCATTTTTATATATTACAGGTTAGATCTATTACAATATTTCTGGTTTCTTATTGGGAGTATCTATTTTTTTGTTTTGAGGCATATTGGAACCAAATAATGATATAGGTTCTTTACTATTCCCTTTGAATTACTTAAAATTGTCTTTTCGAACAAAACTTATTCAAATTTAAAAAAATACACATCTTTTTCTTTTTGCTTTTTGGAGCTTGATATTGAAACTGTTATATCTCTAAAATTTCGGCCTACTAAGATCTGAAATTCAGACTTGTGGTAGCACTCATAGTCTTCTTTCCAATGCCACAAGTCAGATAGGTATTATACATGATCCTTCAATGTAAAGTTATACCAAATCTCCCATGATGACCACATTATGAACTAGTTCAATAAAGCTAACTTGTACGTGATGCCACAAGTCATTGTTTCAACCTTCGACCTTGAAATTGATACATGAAAAACTATAGTCTGTGTACTTTTAGTTACAATATATGGAATTCAAGTCTCATGGTTGAGAAGAAATTTATGGCGATTTTCCTCAAGTCACTTGTTTGAGCATGCAAAAACCCTAACTTCTTTGGACCATATCTAAAAAAATGTATCGAACCAGGATCTGAAATTTCTAACTTCACCAATATCTCGTTCCTCGTGTTCAAAATTTTAGCTTCTTAATATTTTTAGAAAAAACGTTATACCGAAATACCAAGATGTCATGTTTGAAGTAGCAAAGCCCTAAAATCAAAATCTCTAATACCAAATGTTATGCGACCAGATCACAAAATAGAGGAAAAGAGATATCAACAACTTGAAATCTAGCTTCTTTGAAGGCGAAACCTCTTTTACATTACATAAATGAACAATTATTGGACGATACAAATGATAAGACATCCTGAGTATATATAGGAGTCTAAGCGGTCACAATATAATCAGAGCCTACATAACAATAATAATGTAAGGGAACAACAATAACAATATAGGGGCTACATGGGCACAACGATAAAAAGAGGGAGGTACACTAACAATAACAATAAAGAGGCTACACTAATAATAACAATAAGGGGGTTACACTAGTATTATAGGGACCTAACATTCTCTCACTATATACCCAAGATTTTGAGCATCTTTTTATTGTTCCTCCACTTCACTATTCTCACCTTGATCAAGAATTCAAACCTCATTTGCACTCAATATGTCCACATGGTATCTCATTAGCACATGGACATTAATCATCATTGTATTCCAAACAACATATCATGTCTAACTCTTTTACTCACTTAGGGTTGTAACTCAATGTAGATTAAATATTTGGCTAGTAAATCCTCCCATATATTTTTATGTATGCATTTTTTTGTTATCTCGTCATCCAAACAGTAGCTATATTAACACTTATATTAACTCATTTTCCATCATCCTAGAAGTGTCAAGCTAGATTTAGTAGCTATATTAACACTTATATTAACTTATTATCCATCATCCTAGAAGTCTCAAGCTAGACTTACTTCCTGTCATACTAGTGTTATAAAAATGATAAATAAAAATATAATTGAGAGATAACCACAAGCCATAAAAAATCCATATGAAACAAAATTTATGTGTTTCACCCAATAAGGTCTATGTCCATTAAGAATGGCCAAGTAATTTAATATGTTATCAACACTTTTACAATCTCCATGTTATCCTTTTACCATGCCCTTACAATGTCCTACAGACAATTTACAATGGACTTATAATGCCAATGGATGAATCAAGTTTACTCTAATTACCCTAATTCTAACAATTTTATTGTTGACTACATGGTAAAAATAAGTAAAATTAAAAAAAAAAAATCTATGAATCAATAATGTTTATTTAATCATTCATAAAAAAAAATTGTACGTAAAATCGTAGAAATACTATTTTGTAATTAAGAATTTAAACTTCCTCTTAACTTGGAAAAAAATTGACTATCCACATCCCTATATATTAATTAAATTTTTATTTAACAAAATTCCTTATTCCATAAACCAAAATATCTCATGGCTTAATTTCATATTTAACTGTCATAAATTTAAAATTAAATTATCATGATTTCTTTTTATTATCCATGAACTACTTCACTTAAATTAAATGATTATGATTATTTTAGAAATACATATCTCAATATATTTAAAAAATACTCATTTCATAATAAATAAATAAATGAATTGTAATTTCGTAGGTAAAGAGGCAGTGGCCTTCCACGGAATAATGTTTTTGGCAACTTTTGTGATCGGTTAACCAGTTAAATTGAACTCAAAATCATTAATTTTACTCACAATTCTAGATGATGTGTATCGGATGTAAAACTGTTTGTATGTAAACGCTGCCTCATGTAATGGTTTTTTTGGAGGGATCTTATATATTACTAAAAAAGAAATAAATAAAATTATTTATTACGTAATATTTATTATTTATAAGATAAATTGAAATATATTTAAAAGTGTAGTTAAGTAATAGGAGAAAAACGTAAGCCTTGTATGAGTGGTTTTTGGAAATCTAGTAGTCCATTGGAGTTGATCGTTTACTAGGTCATTGCACCCGTGGCTTAGTGTATGGTCCCATTGTATTTATGGAAATGATTTTCTTATAAATAAAATTTTATTTTTAGTTTTATTTATTTTTTTTTTTTTTCAATTAATTTAAAAATTTATTTATAGATATTTATAAAAAATTCTAGTTTAAGTTGTTTAATTTATAAAGTTTTAGTTAATAGTTTTTAAGTATAATTTTTTGAAAAGTTTTCCAATTTATTTTTGATCTAATTCATCTAGAATCTCGTAAAAATTCATTGAAATCACAAGTTAGACTTTGTGAACTTTTCACAATTGAAGTAGCCCGGGGGTATTTGATGGTATTTAATACATGTATGTATGCATACAAATTTGTTGAAATAACAAGTTAGACTTGTGAACTCTTCACAATCTAAGTAGCCCAAGGGTATTCAATGGTATTGAATCCATGTATGCATTCAAAAAACCAATGTAAACAACACAAATCAAGGTTTAACCATAAATTTAAAGACTACTTCAAATTCTAGTGTCTCTGTGGTTTTTAGTGCTTTGAATCCATTTATACATTCCAAAACATATTTAAATAAAAAATAATATATCTTACTTGAAGTGCATCATAAATTCTAGTGAAAAAAGTCATTTCCTCTATTATTTAAACTTCACCCTATTTAAATACATAAACTTGTTAAAACTTAATATAATGTAAATTAATGAAAGTTAAAATTTGCTTCACCCTATTTAAACACATAAACTTGTTAAAAGTTAATATAATTTAACTTAATGAAAGTTAAAATTTGTTAATTTTACATTGTCAGATTAATGCAATATAAATACATTGTTATATTTATGGTTGACCATGGTCAATCTTAGTTAATCATGTTCATCCACGATCAACACTCTTCATCCTTGCTCAACCTTGTCAGTCATGGTAAACCAAGGTCAAGCATAATGTTTCCCTTAACCTCTAAGGTCAACAATAGTAATCATTGTCAATATTAGTGAATTGAGGTCAACCTTGGTAATGATTCTTAATCATGTTCAAATGAGGTCAGCCATAGTAATCTTTGTCAACCATGTTGGAGTGATGTCAACCATGGTCTACCTTGAGAAATAAGGGTTAACCCTCTTTAACCATGGTCAACCTCATCAACCATGTTCAATCTCATCAACCCACCTCAACCATTAATTTAACCATATTTGTAGCATTAAAGTAACATTAGCATTAACATTAATGTAACTTCAACTATGGTCAATATTAATGTAAATTAATGTAACTGGGTAACAAAGGTCAACCATAATCTTTCCTCTTAATTGCTTATCAACCATGGTAATCATTATTAACCATTAATGCAACCATTTTTGTAACACTAATGTAACATTAACATTTTCAACAATGGATGATCTCAGTGAATCACAACCAATATTAATGTAACATCAATGCAACAATATAAGAGTAGTCAACAATAATGTAACACTTTTAAATCAATGTAACATTAATACATTGTTACATTAATGGTTGACCATGGTGCCATCTTCAACCTTGTCAACCATTATCCAACTCATCAACCCTCTTCAACCATGGTAAAGAAATCTGCAACAATATAAGAGTAGTCAACATTAATGTAACACTTTTAAATCAATGTAACATTAATACATTGTTACATTAATGGTTGACCATGGTGCCATCTTCAACCTTGTCAACCATTATCCAACTCATCAACCCTCTTCAACCATGGTAAAGAAATCTGCAACAATATAAGAGTAGTCAACATTAATGTAACACTTTTAAATCAATGTAACATTAATACATTGTTACATTAATGGTTGACCATGGTGCCATCTTCAACCTTGTCAACCATTATCCAACTCATCAACCCTCTTCAACAATGGTCAACCATGGTAAAGAAATCCTCCCCACATACGTTAGTGGCAACCCAATTAGTAAATGTGGTTACTATGTCACCAACTAGTAAATGTGGTTACTATGTGTCAATTGATGACATATTCCTCAATGGACATATATCAATCACATTTACTAATATAATTGTGCTCAATAATTATTGCCCACATATACAATCATAATAAAATAAATCTTTAAAAGATTTATTCACATTAAAAATATATTTTTATTAATATTAATTTTCTAAAATTTTAATACGTAATAATAATAAAATAATTTATTAATATTAATTTTGTGAAAAAATTTATATATATATATATATATATATATTATATTATATATATATATATATCCACAAAATTGGAATTCAAAATACACCCATTGCTCAACCATTTTCACACCTCCCCTCCTGTCTCCACAATTTCAACCAAACAATGTAACGATTTCACAATTTTTTAGTGTATTTAACTGACGAATCACCCTGTGAAATTGCTAGTCAAAGTCCTAATCTATGGAAGCCTAGAGCTGTTTTATACCGAAAGAGGCGCGCCCGCCGCCCGAGTGACGTGCGTTCGAGTTGTCGACAATTTCCTGAGGTGCGCCCGCCGCCTGAGTGACGTGAGTGACGTGCGCTCGAGTAGTCGACAATTTTCTTGGGGTTTTGTCCAAAAAGGCGGTTGGGATTGGAATTTCAAAATACACCCATTGCTCAACCATTTTCACACCTCCCGTCCTGTCTTCACAATTTCAACCAAACAATGTAACGGTTTCACAATTTTTAATGTTCGGTTTCACAATTTTTTAGTGTATTTAACTGACCAATCACCCTGTGAAATTGCTAGTCAAAGTCCTAATCTATGGAAGCCTAGAGCTGTTTTATAACGAAATTTCCAGAGGCGCGCCCGCCGCCCGAGTGAAGTGCGTTCGAGTAGTCGACATTTTCCTGAGGCGCGCCCGCCGCCTGAGTGACGTGCGTTCGATTAGTCGACAATTTTCTTGGGTTTAGTCTAAAAGAGTTGTTAAAGAATGTTATGGATATTTTAGTTATATTTAGAGAAAATATGGCAAGGATTTTTGTAAATTCAATTTATAATTGTTAAATTTCAAAATTTTAAGTGTTTTAGATGTTTCTGATGATACTGAATCTATTTAAACACGATTCAAATACTACATCTACAAATTTTTTAAAATTTTTTAGCCAAATTTTAATTACTTTTGACTATCAAACCATTCCTCCGCCTGGTTATACCTCTCCTTTCCTTCGTCGTTCACGAGATATTTTAAGCTTTCGTTTATCGGTGACTCAAACTCTCAACTTCCTTAGAGATGCTCTTATTATTTGGCCATGCTGGATGACAACGAAAGCCATTAATTAGCATTAATGATGCATATAAGTCCATGTCATGGTTAACGCGGCAACATTCGTTAATCGAAACAAAGTTTAAGCGTTTTGATGGTGTTTCCATTAATGTCGGCAAACAAATAAAAATGCGGCGGCAGTCAAGCCGACCAGGGCTTAAATTTTATATATAATACTTGTATAATAAAAGTAAATAAATTAGATATATATGAATTTCACTTCAAGCCAATGTACCAGATTTATAAGACATGATTGTTAAGTAATACTTGTCAAAGCGAGAAAGTAGTAAACCTCACGATTTTATGTTATAAAATTTGAAATATTTTAAACATTTTAGCTCAATTCTCACTATTTTCTGTTATAAAATTTGAAATATTTAAACATTTTAGCTCAATCTTAAAAAAAAAGATTAAAAGCAAGGAGAATTTTTTTTTCTTTTAAATTAAACATAAAGAGAAATATAAAGGATTTAAGAAAAAATGAAAAGGAACTTTCCTTATTACCTTTGCCATCAAAGCTATCTAACCAAAACAATATTTAATAAAAGCTTTTTCCCTTGAAATTCAAGTTTAAAAATAATATTTCATAAATTCAGAAAATTAAAGATATTTGAAGATAAGAGGGGAAAAAGCACAATGCTTGGAAATGTGACATTCCCAAAACTTTTATATGAGTTTCTTTTATACTCAATTAACATCACTATTTCTATATTTACTTAGCAAGAAATTTAAAATATGTTTTATATTTTTAATTACACATTTTTTAAATTATAGAACAAATTTCTCAAATATTATTATCAAATTATACACAAGCAAGAAGATATTGAAAGGATTTCAACCCTGGGTTACCTTGGAAATAAACAAAGTTAAAATAAATGAAAGAACAAAATAATGTGATAGATAAATTCCCTCAGGGAGAGGAGAACCATCAAATTTAAACCCGAGACCCAAATCTATACTCGAGTTACTATCACACTATCACTTGGAGAGCTCATTGATTTCCATTTACTCACTTATATGTATAAAAGAATTTTTGAATTAATATTGTGATAGGACATTCATTGATGTCGAGATTTAGAAAGATAGAATTCAGAGTTCTCTGTATTCAATATTTGAGATAAATTTCCAATTTTTAATATTTGAGATAAATTTCCAACCAGAAAAGAATATGACTTTAATTTTTTTCACATAAAAAGACAATGAGTTGCAGTGTTTTCTATTAAATGTTTTCAATATTGGAGAAATTCCCATTGAAATCTTATATATTTATAAGAAAGGATTTAAATTTAATTTTATTTAGTTTTTTTAGATCGAATAAATTTAGATATATATATGCTAGAAATTCTCAACCATAAGCATGTGATGTATATTCTTTGGCATATGTAATAAATTCTCATTTGTGTATTATAAGTTTCAACAATTATTCTAAGAAACAATTTCAATTTCAATTTCGATATAATACCTATCTAAAATTTATGTGTCTTGAATTTCAAGAAAAGTAGTTTAGTTTTTTTAGATTGAATAAATTTAGATATATGCTAGAAATTCTCAACCAGTAGCATTTGATGTATATTCTTTGGCATATGTAATAAACTCTCATTTGTCTATTATAAGTTTTAACAATTATTCTAAGAAACAATTTCAATTTCAATTTCGATATAATACCCATCTAAAATTTATGTGTTGTGAATTTCAAGAAAAGTAGTTTAGTTTTTTTAGATCGAATAAATTTAGATATATATGCTACAAATTCTCAACCAGTAGCATTTGATGTATATTCTTTGGCATATGTAATAAATTCTCATTTGTGTATTATAAGTTTCAACAATTATTCTAAGAAACAATTACAATTTAGAATTTATGGGCTGTGAATTTCAAGAAAAGTAGTTTTAATTTGTTTACAATCATATCATCAATTTCGAGGATCCGCCTAGCAAGAAATATGGCTTCCAAAACTCAGAAAGTAGACCCCAGGTATGAAGTGGCATGTTTGCGTCTATAAATTTGAGCAGTCGGCCCCCTCCATATTTGTTGACCAAGATTGGCTGGAACAAAACAGAACAAGAGAGATATTTTCACCGAATATGTTGGCATCGAAAGTGCTTTGATCTAACACTAGAAGTAATTCATTTTCTTCGGGATGTTGGGGTTTGCAGCTAGATCACCCGGTCAGTGGCTTCTGCCTGTGCGGTGTGGTCACTGCTTTTGTTGTGTTTGTGAATTAGTGGAGCCTAGAGCTGGCTCTTACTCCCTCGCAGAATCTGAATCGCAGGTTGCAAAAGGCACATTCAAAACTAAAAAATGGATCCCCAATTTCCCCACCATCACAAGTAGTGTAGAGCATGTTTCTTCTCTCTTAAAATTTCAAAGGATGATGTCGAGGCTATGTGTCGCCTTGATTTGCTTCAGCACAGAGAGGAATTCCTTGAAACTATTGTCGTCTCTATGTTGCAGGGTCGCTTCAGAATTGGGCCATCTACCTTTGCCTCTGCTTCCATTCCTAATCCAACGTCATCTGCCTCCTCCTCCTCCGCCTCCATTCCTAATCCAACGCTAACATTTTGATGATGACTCGAGAGGGCTCTTCATTGCGATTTCCATGGACTCTTCCATCACCACTAATCAATGGCAGGGGAGAATCAATCCCGAAACCTGTGAACAAAGACTATCTCATGGGCCATTCAGGTCTCTAAAGAGTGGTGAAAGAATCCTTATCATTCTTAGGGTTCATCAAATGAAACTGGAAAGTCCAACTTGTTAAGTATATGGGTAAAACATGTTCTGTGGAATCGGTGATAGAACATTGCCGACCAAAAAGTGAAGATGAATAATTATAGACAAATTTTATAGTCTAAACTAAATTGTTTTTCAATAAATCCAGTGTCCATATCTATTTAGTCGCACAACAACTTTTACTATAATAAATTTATGCCTAATCCATTGTCATTGTCATGAATGTGAAACGTGCACCATGAATGAAATGAGTGATATATATATATATATATAGATATATATATACACTTGTGATATTTTCCTATCCGCATCATTTTGACGTTTTCCTCAATTATTTGTCATTTGACAGTGACGTGTTTAATTTAAAATCAACTGTATTTTAGGCCTAAAAAAGAGAAAACTGGCTAAACATGCATCAAATTTAACTCCTGAAGCCGACTTCGACTTTCCATCTCGAAACTCGACAACGTCCATGCAGTGACAGGTTTGTGTCACGGTCTGGCGGTAAGGGTTGCAATTTTTTTCCCCTAAAAAAATAATCGTCTTTTCATTAACGAGAAAAAAAAGAGTACGTTGTTACAAAGAAGACCCCGTGTACTACCAATTAACCAAAATAAAATGATAGGTTTCGAAAATATTTAGTGTGCCATAAAACCAAAAAACTACTAATCCCAACGAGTCCTAATTAGTATCTAAAAATAACATTATATCATTCTTCTGAAGATAGCATTATATCATTCTTCAAGAGTATTCAAAAAAATTATGAAGTTATAAAAAAATATCATGTTGGCGAGAGAAAATAGGTATTATCGTATGCAAAATGTTGATGGACCATCTGATACCCATCACTAACCCAAACGCAGTAGGTGAAGACAAGGGATTTGCAATCTCCCATGTCTCACTAAAAAATGCCCTCATTTGTAATCAAATCTGAAAAAAACTTCTTACTTCCCATAAATCAAGGAAATTCATTCTTCTTTCGTTTCACATATTGTCAACAAAATTGTTGCTGCAATGGTACGACAGGAATTTGACACATGCGGTTTTAAGTGTGCAAGCAAGGTTAAAAAGATTTTTGGAAGCGAAATTGACTATGTTTTCACATTAACATGTTACATGTTAAACACTTTGACAAATTCATTATATAAGTAATTAATTTTTTTTTAATAAGGATTTGGTTAACATTATTTATGTTTCAAATCATTTGCATTAATGAATGTTTTAAATAAAAATATTAAAAATATATTGTATTAATTATAATGAAAGGAAACAAATTAATTAAGATGTTATTTTAGTACTAATTTTTTAT